>JAQFVV010006363.1:2502546-2776111 GCA_028023455.1 Epiperipatus broadwayi | reverse complement strand
TTTCTGTCTTAAAAAAATTTAAATGCTAACTTTTTTATTTTAATGTTTAATAAAAAAAATAATGTAATGCTGTCGTTATTTTTTTTTTTGTTACAAATATATATATATATATATATATATATATATATATATATATATATATATATATATTGTAATCCCGTATATTTAACCCTATGTGTTATATTTATGTTTTGACAGCATTAAATGTTTTTTTTTTCAAGATTATATGTAATTTTTTCAAACATACTATATTGTAATAAAAATCTTAAATTATAAATTTGTATATCATGAGTTAAAATAATTCAGTTAACATGTTTAGTTAGTCATTATTTAAAAAGTTATCTTAGATGGTTTAAGAATATAACTAATATGTTTAAACTATAGAAAAGTTAATCCCAAGTTTAATATGTTTCAAATTGATTTAATAGATAAAGTTGTTTTATGTTTCCTTGAAATGGTTAGTTAAATTTGTTAGAATTTTAATTGTTCATTATTTAAATAAATAATACTAGAGTAATAGTTTGATTTATTAACTATCAATTTATGTGAGAGTAATTAAAATTAGAAATTAAAAACAGTAAGTATAATTGACAGTGACTTACGTTCATTTGAAAATTAGCTTGAAATGTTAGTCATTAGCTAATTCACTTTAATTGTATTAAATCATTTTTTACATTTAATGTGTATGTGTTATCAGTTGGAGCATGTATGTAAAATATTAGAAAGTTGAAAAACATGTGGAAAAGTTAGTATATTATAAAATTGAATACAGTCAATTAGCTTTAAATTAAAAGACAAGCTCTTCAATAATGCAAGAGAAAGTGTAAAAAAAGATTTTGAATAAAAATAATGTTTAATTTGAAAATCAATTAATAGTTTTATTAAATAATTGATTTGATAATTTTTTACAGATGATAAAAAAGTATTAATTGTCTAGACAGATGTGTGACAAAATTGTTCTGATTTAAACTGCCATATCAAACTGTGATCAATTAATGTCAATAATACTCTCCTAATTTAAATATTTTACATCGTAACTGTAATACTTAATAAAAAAAGACACGTGAATAAATTATATTAATTTATCGGTGTTTTTAAAAAGCAATAAATACTAGTATATAAAAGCACACTTAAAATTTAAAGAGCACTTTATTTCAATTTAAAATTCTCAGTTTAAATTTAACTTTATTTTACTTCTGAAGTATAATTATTTGGTTTTTTTATTTGGCTATGTTTTTAAAATCAATATTAAATTTAAAGTTTTAGTTTTAAACATTTTTATGATAGATTAAAGAAATATCAAGTCATCCATGCAGTAGTTTCTCTGAAAGCATATATTCAACTCATTCATCAAACTATTATTTTAAAGTGGATAATAAAAATTGTCAATGTTTTACAAAAAAGTAAAAAAGGGGAAAATCCATCTAAAGAAAAATACATTATTTTATTGTTATATAATATTAGGTAAAACTCCAAATATTGTTATAAGATTAATATTTTAATTCTACTTTTACTTAGATATTAATACCAATTATTGCTATTACAAATATTCCATTACTCAAGTCAAACCCAGATATAGTGAATGGAGAATTACTGTAAAAATATTACACAAAAGGTGTGAAAGTGACAATTATTAAGAATTGTCTTAGAAATACATCATAAAATACAAATGTTTTTAAAAAACTTTTAAGTATTATAAATGATAAGACTATATCCAGATTGTTATATATTAAAACAAATAATATATCTATTCATTTCAAATTTATTTATTTATTTGAACATTTCTTTTACATTCTGGATTGATTCAAACATATTACATTTAGAAAAGGAATAAATATAATTTGTTTATTGTAATAACTTATATAAAAATAAAACTTTTATAAAGAGCAATTTCAAGTAAAGAATTAGCATTGGTGCTAATAGCTGGTTTCAATCTTCATTGCCATTAAAAGCATTTTAAATGCAACTTTGCTTTTAGAAATATTTGTCATTAGCTTCAGTTATTTTACATTTGAGAAAGTTATTGCAAAAGTTTTTTTAAAAATATTTCTCATACATATGCTTTTTCCTTATCTTAATTAAGAACTGTCTATTTGTTCATACCTCACTTCAAGAAAATAAAAACAATCTAGAAAGAGATAAAATTTATTCATATGATTATTATTATGATTAGCTCCAAGCTTTTTATTTAGTAATATCATTTTTGAACACCTAATTGGATATTATAGTACTTTTTATATGTATTTAGCTCCTTTAGAAAAGAGTGTATTATTTATTTATTTGTCACAAGTACCGCCAGGACCTAGTACTGAGTAATTTGTCCATATTTCCTGTTAGTTTATATTTTTCTTATATACCAAGCTCAAAATTTCCACATTAAATTATATAATAGTGTATATCCTCAGACATTTTCATTTTTTAAAATTCATTATTAATGTTGTAATAATATTTTTTTAATTCAAAAGTATAATATTAGCATCAATCATAGCTATTTTTACCTGAACATAGATATTGTTAACAGTTGTAAGTGTTTTATATAGTTTATTAATTGTTGCTATTGTATTGTTACTAATAGCATGTCCACTGTGATTTTTAATACTTATTTTTGTTTGACAAAAGTATATTTTCCAGTACCTGGACAAAAACAAGTAGTATTTTGTTTTCACCATAAATACTGATTTGTAAATATAAATAAAATGATGAATGAAAGAACTACGGAGTGGTGAATATATCTAATATGATAAAATTGTAGTAACAGTTTTAATTAAAGAACAACCAATTCCTGTATGTTGCTATTTATATTTATAAATATATAGGTTAAAAAATAATAATTATTATAAATAAATATTTTATTAAATCTATCTATTTATATGTTATAAAGTTTAAATATTATTATTAATAAAATATGTTTTTGAATCATTGCTATTATGGGATGTTATCAGTATTAAAGTAATATCTACTTAGTATTAACAATTCTACTTAAATAAAGTCAGTATTAATAACATCATTTTTATAAGTACATTTCTCCAATGGTCACATGGTGTTTGAATATTCATTCATGTTGCTTATCAATTATTTATATTTATTTTTACCTTAAATTTATGGGAAGAAAATGTGTTACTATTTACTTCTATTTCAAAATGTACTTTTTGAGTAGTTGGCAACATACAATTTACTTTTACTGCTTCAACATTATTTTGATATTGCTTTCATAAATATTCAGCCTAAAGTATTATTTTTGTATTTATAGTGAGTAAAAATGACATCATTAAATTTAAATAATCCTAAAGTATTTAGAAATGTCTTAAGTTGTCAATTATATATTACTTACATACTTAAATATTTCTATTTCATTTCTACTTCCATAAAGTATTAAGAGGCCAAAATAAATGAAAACAAATGTCAAATGTACCATATCTTTCTTAAGTAATCACTTTCATATTTTTGTTAAGAAGTTAAAATATTACAACTAACATTTTGTTCCAAGTGCATTTTGTTCTGAATTTAAATCTTCTAGATCAAGATATTTTAAACTTATAAAAGAACTTGAATAGAAATCAAGATATTTTAAACTTATAAAAGAACTTATATTTGAGATAAAGATATTTTCAAATTGTAAAAGATCTTATATTTGAAATCGTGATTCTTGTAATTAAAAAGAACCTCATATTTAAGATAAAGTTATTTTAAAACATAATACAAAAATTTAAGATTTAAAGAATCTATATTTGAGATAAATATACTTTAAAGCATGAGATTAAGATATTTTAAAATTGAAAATAACTTATACCTGAGATCAAAATATTTAAACTCTGCAAAAGAACCCATATTAAAGATAAAGATATTTTTAAAAATAGATAAAATATTTTGAATTATAAAATATTGTATTTTAAAATTTAGATTATTATTTATGAAAGGATCCATTTTCTGGTGTTTTAAAAATTAATGTTATATGATGATTGTTTGTATAATCATTGTTGTTTAGCTAGCCATTGGTGCATTTGTTTTGGGTCACATGGTATGGTTGTTGACTTGCATATTATGTTGGCTTTCAATAGGTCATAGAATGCCAATTAATCACTAGGATACCATATATATATACATATATATATATATATATATATATATATATATATATATATACATATAAATATATATATATATATATATATATATATATATATATATATATATATATATATTATAAATCAATATCTGTAGTTCTTCAAAATAATATACATAAATTTATAAATAAATATTAGAAAATATAGTACATAGAAGATTATAAAAAATATATTTATAACAATTTACTGTGCTAATTAGAATTAATTGGAAAATATCTAAAGAAATAAGAGTATGTGGTTATTTATTGGAAATACTAGCTCAAAATATACATGCTGCATGTGATAAATCTATCACCGAAGGACTCCTTGGATATACATACATATCAGGGAAAATGATTTACTTCAAATGGTTATTTTAAATGTTATGATATAAATTATTATTATCATGGAGGGATTACAGAAATGGACTGTACAAGGCCATCTTTTCATATCAGGATGGATAATAGTTTCTGTGATTTTGAAGGATTTTTAAAAGTCAATTTTTTTTCTCTTCATTATTAATATATACCATAAAAGTGGGAGAAAACTTTGAATAAAGACTAGTTGTCATAGTGACCATACAGAAATTAATATCCTCTAGCTTTCAATAATTGTCAATGAGGGCTGTTTAGGAAGAAAATTTTTCATAACTTTTTATTTATTTATTGACTTTTTATTTTATTTCAAGAAAATTTAACATTAATAATTAAACATTATTTTTATATTTTCATTTAATAAAGGTTAAAATAATATAGATGTCTTTATAACTTAATATTGAAATAGATTAACAATGTAAATATTTATGAACATTTTTTTTTTTTAAAAATAAGACTTTTATAATGAATTTGTATGAATGAATTCATAATATATAGTTATTTATGTCCAGAGACCAGAGAATGTCAAAAGGGATTATAATGTTGTAATAATCACTAGATAATTTTAATTAGTGTTATTATAAAGTGATATAATAATTTTTATTGCTTGGAATTTAATATATTTTTATGATTAATGAATGGATTGATAAAGGATGTATGAATAGGTAATACATATGATTCTTATTGAAAATAAGTCAACATAGACCGTGAATATGCATAAAATTTTATGAGTTATTTACAACCTTATAAATTATACATAATTTTATGTTTTTGATAAATAAAAGCAATATGATATTTATATTAAAGATATATGAGTGTTAGTAATATATTTATCCAATTCATTTGTATTGTGGCAAAGCTTTTTTTAAAACCATTCTTTAAAAGTATCCACAGTTTTTTTAATATTTTTTTCAAATGATAGTTCATAAATTATTTGGTATAGTTGTTAGTTTAATTTGTATAATGTTAATTGTTTAAATCAATATATGGAATTTTTAGGGTAGGAACAAGGAAGTGGATATGAACTCATGAATGTATTTAGATATGTTAAAATAATAGGAATATCATCCCATATTTTCTTAAATTTTGAATAGTGTACAAATATAGTTAACAAAGTCCTGTATTATTATATACATTTCCATTAACAGGGTCAGTTACTTGTTTTTTATTATCTATAAGAGCTTAAAATCATGATGTATTATTCATAGATACTTAACTAAGTCATACCTAGTAATCTTTTGCACTGTTTTCTATGTGAATGAATTTGTTTGCTATAATATTGAGTTATTACTCTAGTTATTGTTTCCTTCATATCCTATATATTATCACCATCTAAATTTCAGTTGTTGTACATTTTAGAGCATAGTATGTGAGAAAGTTGAATAATGAATAAATTTGTAAAGATGGATTGTTCAAACTAGATGGCAAGATAGGATTTCAATAAGTTTGGGTACAAATGATGTTGAATAAAGAATGCTAATTACAGATATGTTAAAAGACCAATTAGTATTCATGATATATATTTTTATTATTTAAATCAATAAAAAAAATTTGAAGACGTAAATTTTACAAAACAAAGGGATGATGGATGCTAAATATATGTTTGAAAGTTTATTTTACCTTATCTTATTTTTTTGTGAACATGAACAAAAATATTTAGAGTGGTGCCAAGCAAATCATTTGTTACATGAATGTATATTTTGTTGTCTTACATTTATTATTGAAGTTGATATTCTTAAAGAGAGAGTAGTAGAAAAAACAAATAATTTTTAAAGTAGTTGAGGATAATGCTCAAACTGTAGATATTTAATTAAAAGAAGAAAAGAAAAATGTGGGGGCAAAAGTAGTAGACGAATTAGTAAAGCCTGAAAAGTATCCTTAGATGATGAAGATGATAGAATATTTTGTTGAATCAATGAAGTGAATAAATGAAAATAATAAATATTTTGCTGAATTAATGAATAGACTAAATGAAAGTAATAAATCTTTTAAAGAAGAGATGAAAAAGATAATAAATCTCTTAAAGAAGATATTAGATCTTCTAAAGAGGAGATGAGACAAAGTAATAAATCTCTTAAAGAAGATATTAGATTTTCTATTTTGATATTACAATCCATGCAAAAAGAAATTAAATATTCTATGATGGGAATAAATCGAATGTTGGATGAAAATTCTAAAACTATAAATTTTAAAAGAGGGAAAATGCAAAAATAAATTTGAAAAACTTAGTTTGAGATTTAATAAAAATGAAGACGTTAGTGAATCTTTGAAGATAGAAGTTGAACAAATTGATAACATAAATCAGGTGTTGTTAGAAAATAAATTTCATAAATTCTCAGAAGATACCATAAAATATTTAAAAAAAAACAGTTTGAAGAAGCTGTTATCCAATGTCAAATAAATAATGATAGTCTAAGTCAAAAATTTGAAAATTGTAATTTTACAGTAAATAGTGAAATCAATGAAATAAAGACTCATGTAATTCATATCAATGAAGAAATAGAAATTACAAAGAGTGAAGTTATTCAAACTAAAAATAAATCTGAAAAACAAGGTAGAAAAAGAATTAACTTAAAAATTAAAACAATTTGAAATACAAAAATCTGATGAGCATAAGTATAGATCTAAAGTAGGTGAGGATATTAAACATTTACAAAAAGATGTGAAAGAGGCAAGCAGAGAGACAGAATTGTATTTTAGAGAAAAATAATAATGAGTGTAAAGAAGTGAATGATCAGAATCTGGATAAATTTAGGTTAGACCAGAAAGTCTGTGTTGGTCATGTTCTTGGTCAGATAAAATTTGAGGAAAAATTTCAATAATTACATTAGCAGATAGAAGAAATGAAAACTACTGCTAGTAAAAGAGATGGAGATAAAGAAAGAAAAAGTGTTGTATAAAAGGGTGATGATTTTATTAGTCCATAAAGTATATATAAGATTTATTATTCTAAAAAGAATGATGAGAACCAATTAGATCATACGATCTCAAAAGATATACATTTTACCTCAGTGGAAAAAAACTTGAGTTTTGATAGTGCTTGTATAGCTCAATGGTTTTTTGTTTTATGAAAATTAAACCATTTACAGAAGATTGTATAGAAAATCCCTCTGAGCTTTTAAATAATATAACTGAATTATTTTCATTATGTTCACTTACTGAAAAAAAGATAAAATAGCCATTTGTAGTAATCATATTTATGGAACTATCAAACACTAGTGGCAGTAACGTTTTGAAAAACCTAATATGTACAGTGATTTTAAATATGTAATCTTAGCTAGTTTTTGAGTTGTGATAAGCAAGACAGCATAATGTATCAGATTACCCAATAAAAGTATCATAATAGTAAGGGAGACTTATAAGTTTCTTTTCTAAAGCCAGGCTGTTAAATTGAAGACATTGACTGTTTTTCTTTGTCAGAAGGTCAAATTGTGTGTATTGTTGGATATAATTTACTTAAGAAATTGGAGCAAGTAATGATAACAGGTGATGGATATACAATAGAAGATATTTTGGAAATATTGGATACTTTAGAGATAACAGAAATATCTCCAGATAATAAGTTAAGAGTACCCAAAGAGATAAATAATTATCTTCTATCCAATATCAATGTTAATTCAAGTTCCTAGTATCTTATATAGAATCTATAAGTAGGTATAACTTTAGATACAAGAGTAGGAATGCCTCCTTACTCCAGAGAAAAGTGATAATATTGATAGGTCTAGAAAGTAATAAAAAGTTAAACCAGAGAGGTCTTTGTGTACCCATTCCTCTTTGCAAATGCCTATTGCCTAATGAAATAGGGAACAATGTGATGTGGATTCTGAACACTTTAAATTATATATGAGATTATTTAGAACTGTTTACTATAGGAAAACCACCTATAACTTAGCATTGTCTTCTTATTACATTATTTATAAATAATGTTATGATAAAAGCATTAATTGATGTTTGAAGTCAAGCTTCCATATTTCAGAGTTAACATAAATAATCTGGTGTATTACTATAAAATAAAAAAATATATATATAATAATCTGGTAAGCATGGAAGGTGAAATACCTTCATTACCAGTAAAACAGATTCAGGTCACTGTAGCAAATGGAAAGAGGACTAAATTATTTAACAAACATATCTGGATTACCTTCACATAAATAATACTGAATTTGGGTATGTTTTTTTTATTATACCTAAGTTAATATATGAAGTCATAATCGGTGCTGACTTTCGTGAATGTAAATTATTGTCAAATTGATTTTTGTAATAAAGTTTTTATTTGTAAAAATAAAAGGCCTAATTTTAATTGCGAAATGCATAACCATCCAGTCAATTAAAGTGTATCCATAATACATTGATTGATGCCACATAAAGGCTAAAATTGGACATATTTATGTAATCAATTCAAATTGAGGTAAAATTTGCATCAATTAATATATAACTTTAAAACATCTTTTTAAAAGTGTATTGTATAATAGGATATATTTTTAAAATTAATTTGAAATGTAATGATCTTTTTCTAAAAAAAAGTTGTATCCAATTCCTTAGCAATATCATAATGAGGTAAAGAGTCAAATTAAAAATATGCTTGAGTCGGAATATATGTAAGAAGTGCCTTTCTCCTTATGTGAATCCTTTTAGTTATAATAAAGAAGGGATGGCACTATCAGAATATGCTTAGATGTTCAAATGATTAATATAGAAAGTAAACTGGAGCATGGCATATCTCCTATCCATACATGAGCTTCTAATTAAATTTTATAAGAAGTCAATTTTCTCATATTTGATTTGACAGCTAGTTACTGGCAAATACCATTGCATGAGGATGATCAGCAGTACACATCATTTAAATTTCTAGGCCAATTTTAGGTCTTCAGATGTATGCCATTTGACCTCATCAATAGCAGGGCTGGTTTACTCAGATGTTTGGTCATTATATTTTTGAATCAATTAAAAGAGAATATCATCATATATGTGGATATTATAGTCATTGCTTCTAATAATATTGCAGAGCATCTAGAACATTTACAGTTGTTTTTCTTAGAATGTTCTTCAAAGAATGTTAGAATTAATTTGGAGAAGTGTTTAATTGCAGCAAGAGATATTACTTTTCTGGGTCATAATAATTAATGAACATAAAATCCAACTCCATCCAGAAAATATTGCAGCTATTCAATGCTTTTCTCTGCCAAAGACAAAAAAAAAAAAAAAAAAAAAAAAAAAACAATTTTTTTTCAGTCTATGTAACTATTATCATTGTTTTTATGAGATCTTTTTCAAAGACACTATATGCTTGTGTAAATTACTAAAGAAGACTGAATAGTAGAGGTGGACTACTAATTATACTGCTAAATTTAATGAAATTAAAAGTATTTTTTATAAGATGTTATTTTAGTTTATCCTGACTTTAGCAAAACTTTTTATGTGCAGAGAGATAATATGGTCTGGAAGTAGTATTGTATCAACTGAATGCATATCAGGTACATCATGAATTGTACTTCTTATGTAGACACTTAAGAGGTGCTGTTTAAAAGTACTCTATTGCTTAAAAGAAGATCATAGCTGTTGTCTGGGCTTTTTAGAAATTATGCCAGCTTTTATTAGGTTCAGATGTGATTGTATTAACTAACCATAGGAGCTTAGAATTTTAAAGGAAAAATACCTCAGCAATGAGAGACTTGTCAGGTGGAGCTTGTACCTCCAGAAATCTATTTATTGAGTCTTCTATGTTGAAGTAGTACAGAATATTCCTGCTGATATTCTTAGCTGCCACTCTATCTTTCTAATGTCCAAAATCCTGATACTCAAAACATAATTATTAATAACATAGATTTGGTTAGGGATGAATCTGTAGTGGATGATTATAATAATCTCACTATTATTCAAAGTCAGGACCAGAGATTAAATAGAATCATGACTATCTTAAATAATCATGATAATCTAAATAGTAAAAATAAATATATTAAAAATATATTTAAAAAGTAGAATGTATATCAGAATTTACTTATGTACAAAATTAGATGTAATCAGGGTGAATCATGGAGAATTGTAGTACCTGACTCTATGATTGATAAATTAATTGTGTATGCACATTTTAGCTATGGGCATTATGGTGCTTCTAAAATCATATATGTTTTGAAATCTATCTTTTATTGGGTTTATCTTTTCTGCCATCTATGTAGTAAAATTATGTATAGTTGCTACTAAAGGTGCTGTCAATGGAAAAGTATTATATAACTAGTCACATGACATTGTCATTCATTGTTTGATCTAACACAAAATTTAAGATTTTTATTAAGACAAGAGAATCGAAAAATGTCTAACTTGACTGTTTTTATTTCTAATCATTTTTTCATTTATCATAACTCTTTTTTAATCACACTTAAATTTTGTAGAAATAATCAATAATTCATAATTCATGGTTTGTAGTCAGTTTTCTATTATTACAAGTATTAAAATTAGTCTCCTGTATTACCTTTGATACATATTTAGTAGCAATTGAGTTCCAAATAAAACAATTATGTTATATATATATATATATATATATATATATATATATATATATATATATATATATAATAATAAACAATAAAATCCAAGAATAAAAGTAAAAGTATTAAAAATTATAAATATTACAATTCAAAAAATAATTACTATACATAATTTCAATGCATATGGCCTTCAATATCTATGATTAAACCTCTGTTTAAATAATATACAATGAAATGTAAAAAAATAGACAAAAGTTCAAAAGTTAATTTAATTTGGATTCTGTGGGAATTTACCTACCCTATACACACATTGCCTTTATATATCTAAATATTGGTATAAAATATTATTTTAATGGACCTGTTTGTTTATATTCAAATTTATTAATACATCACTGATTGGATTGTATATTCATGACGCAATTTATTTCTAAAGTATTATCATTTTCATTTTTTATGTTTAAAGTTGTAAATTAGTGATTGCTGAGGCTACTGGTAATAGTAGAGAAGGAATGAGTAGCTGATTTAATCTAATATGCATTTGTGAGTCATTTGATTTATTAATGTATTTGAAATACGAAAATAGATATGTTAAAACATATCTTCAACAAATTGTTCACAGATAACATTAGAGAAGAAAATTGATATTAATAATATTATCCAAGATATGAATGGTAGAAAAGACAAACTTTTAGTTAAAATGAGTGCAGAAAAGAAAAAAAAATATGAATGCACCCCCCCCCCCATATTTAATTTAATTTAAATAAGTCAATACTTGATCCACATAAATAATGCAAAATATTTTAATCTGAAAATGTAATGTTGATTATTGTAAATAGTTTACTGTTTACAACATTATCATTAAATACTATTAGCTATTTAACTTAAATCATCAACAAAGTTGACAACTTTTTTTAAAGCACACCAAAGCAATAGCTTCAAGCAAATAATATTTTAATAATGGAAATATATAATAGGGTTACAACAAACTAGGAATATTATCATTTATTTGTCTTTATTGAAATATAATATTTCAAAGGAATTAAAACAAAGTAAAATGATATAAATGCATACTTATAACTAGTTAGCACCTTAATCCTTTACACACTGCGATTTTTACAGACACTGCTGAAAGATTACAATATATGATAAATGAGCTTAATATAAAAAATGTCTGAAATATCTTCAAGTCAAAATTACAATTTTATCTATACATATAAACTCCAAGAGTCGTTTTGAAAAAATAAAGTATATTATTTTTTTTTCATATTTTTTAAGTATAAAATTATTGTTATCAAAACTATGAACATAAAATATAAGAGCTTAATATAAAAGTTATTCAACATTATATATATATATATATATATATATATATATGAAAAGAAAGTTACTGTTAACACTAACTGAAATAATTATAGAAAATATACAAACCATTATACAATTACAAATATCCAGTAACGCCCTCTGTTTAAAGATCTATATCTCAATAATAGCAAACCTTAAAATGATACCACTTTAAGGTTGTATGCTAAACGATGTTAAATATTGAAATACAGACCTACTCAAACACAGAGCATTATTTAAAATTTCATGCTCTGTGTTTGAGTAGGTCTGTATTTCAATATTTAACATCATTTAGCATACAACCTTAAAGTGGTATCATTTTAGAATTTGCTATTATTGAGATATAGATCTTTAAATAGAGGGCGTTACTGGATATTTGTAATTGTATAATGGTTTGTATATTATATATATATAGTTTTTTTTTTTTTTCAATAAAATAATGTGATATAATGCAAAATTGTATAAGTATATATTAATATAAATCTCAGACTGGAACCAAATACTTTATTGTCGTAAGATTTAAAATACAAATTTGGCATATATTTTAAACAACTAGCAAATGAAGAAAGTCAGTCTAAGCAATAGTTTGAAATAGAAATTAGTGGTGAAAAACTCTATCCTATATTGTTTTACACAGTTTATCCACACTGATTTCAATCTTATGTTTTTTCTTAGTGTGAAGTTTTGGATTCTGGAACAGTGCTCATGGACAAAGCTTTAAGATCTAATGCAATTTCCACCTAATAACCATCAGATATCTCTTTTATACTATAAAGCTGTTTAACCAAATTGAAGTTATAAAAATGGCTTTAATTCTGGAAAAAATGATTATATAGTCATATACAGCAGAAAACTGTTATGTTTAAAAATATTATGGTGTTTTAGTTTTTAACAATTATAAGCACCTCTATACTGTGATCATTATTTGATATACAGCAATAAATTATTATTTATCACATAACTCTGGTTTATATATTATTGTTTTAACAGCATATATTTTACCACATCAATGCCACTTAATTTATGCCTTTATAAGTAATAGATGGCCACTGATAATGCTTAGTAAAGATTTATTTGTGTTATTCTATCCAATATCTCCAGTCTAGTTTTAAGTTTATGGTTTTCATCAGTGAGGAACATTGGGTTTTGGAGTAATGCACATGGTCATTTATGATCTAATGTACTGTTTTTTTGCCAATCATTATTTTCTGTTGAAATTCATAAGCTTGTATTCAGGGTTTATTATGCACTGTCATCTTACATCTATTACTTACTAAATATTACAGTAAATGTCATAGAGATGATAAAAATATTTCTTTCTAAACAACAATACACAAGCTAAAGCCTTCTGATATTTATGTAATATTTTATTAAATTATACTAAATTATGGCTAAAGCATATAGGTGGTTATAATTGTAATAAATAACTATGAACATCATAATATGTAGAAATAGAACTGTTTTCAAATGTATGTGAATATACAAGTGAGTTAGCTAAGACTGAAAAGGTTGTATGTTTATCAGTTTGATCGGAAAGCTTGATTATGATAAGAAGGATAAATCATGGTTGCCAGCTCTTCATTGATGATAGTTCTAACTTTGAAATTTGTCTGGGGATATTAACTAGGAATTTAAGGATGTATAAAGCACAATCAATTAGCATGGTGGTGAAACTAAAATGTTGGCTGATAAAACAGCACTATCTAAGCTAGAAGATTATTATAGAATCATGTAATTTTTATTATTTTTATCAATGATTTTTATCTGCCTAATTAGATACAATTGTTTCATTAATTCCTTTAAAAATTATAATATTGTTTTATTTTTTGTAGTTTTATTAATTTGTTAAATTTACATAAGTACTGTTATATGCAATTCTTTTAAAATCATAGGTATTTAATCATAGGGTAATCATTTAAAATCAAGTATCTATACTTTTGCTACTAAATTGATGTAAAATTATATTGGTTAATAATAATTAAAATCACACTTCTTTTAGGTTTACTTTAAATATTCATTGGCTTTGGTCACTTTCATATAAAATATGTTTGCTTTTGTTTTTCTTTAATAAATATTAAATTTAATAAAATTGATTATGTTTAGAAAATTTTAGTATTAAAAATATTATTGATAATATGTAAGTGAAAGTGAAGTGAAGTTTTATTGATAATATTTTATCATTATCTTTTTGAGCATTCAATCATAACATAAATATTTCCTCGTTTTTATATGTTTAAAGCTGTAGGATTAAATGAGTATTATTGCTCAAGTATATAGAATATTGGCAAAATGTAATCTAAAGTAAAAGAATGTCTAGTTTTCCAAATAAAATATTTTGTATATTTAAAAAAATAATTTTAAATAGTTTTTCAGATAACATATAAATTTATTATTGATAGAAATATAAATAATGACTGTCAAACTTGTACACATTTGGAGACCTTTTTTATATAATATTTTGGTCAATTATATACAATGTATTTTTTTAAGAAAAAGTAAGACATGTAAATTTATTTTACTTTTGAATAGAAAGTGAACTAGAATAAATTTAAGATTTAGATGTGAAATATTTTATTCTATATGTTGGTTTTACTCTAACATTATTTGAATCTGTTACATTTCAAATGGACTAATTTAGTTTTCTTAGTGCAAATGTTTAGACAGTGTTAATCTAAATCAAAGAAGGAAAGTAAGTGCTTTAAATTTTTTTCTAACGTCAGCTGCTATTTTTATATATATAAAAAATCACTTAAAAAATGTCAGAGCTTCTAATAGCATAAGAAGCGTAATTGCATACAAAATCTTATATTAATTGTAATTTATACTACCTTTATATAATCCACTGACCAGTAATAATTTTTAAGTAAATTGTGCACAGATCAGTTATATATATATATATATATAACTGATATATATATATATATATATATATATATATGTATATATAGATAGACTTATCGATATTTACAATATATATATATAACTGAATTTATAATAGAGATATAACAATTCTTTAATAAATTACAATGCTATAATTTAAAAACAACTTAACAATAATAATAAAAATGTTTAAATTTGTTTTTGCATATTCTAAATAACCCATCTTTCTAATATTAAAATTGTAGCCTTTTATATATAGATGGATATAAGAATAAATATTTGAAATTATTTTCAAGTCATTACTTTTCATTTTTTAAGTAAATGTTTTCTTCTTGTTGTTTTTTAATTTATTTTTTATTAGTATTGCTTTATTCAGATATGCACCATTATCTTTAGTATATACATTGATTTAGGAAGTCTTTTAAGCCTTTTTTATTATAAAATTTACATTTCGCATTATTCTTTATATCATATACATTTTTTTAGTTCCTGCCATTTTAACTATGTTTTTAATGGTCAATATATACCTATTCAATTATTAATATTTAGCAGGGATTTATTCTATGCTTTATAAATGACACTTGACATAAAATAACAAAAAAAAAAGAATTGTAAACTGAAAACATGTCATCTAGTATCAGCATTCACCTGAACATTAAGTTAGTAACGTGGGTATATTATATGCATTAGATATGTTGAACTATTTTCATCATCTGTTTTCAAATGTCGAATGCATAGAAAATTTTAAACTTTATTTAAACTTTTCAAATACAAAAAAAAAAAAAAAAACTTGTTAGTAATATAACAATCATAGGCAACACAGTTTAGTGTTTCTGGTCTGACTGGTGGTAATATTAGCATAGAAGTTAAATTTACACATTTAGATTCCTTAATATCAAATTTTAAGGCAATACTCTAACTGACTGAGCTATTCTTCCAATGGCAACAAATAGTAGAAAGTTCATACATTTATATATGAGGGTTGATTAAAATATTTCTGAGTTTTCCAACTTTTTATCAATATTTTTTTTCTAAGAATACAGTTAATTAGTGGTTTCCATATATTGTTTATTGCTAAATTGGGTTGACTTATGGAATTATTTGTCATTATCATGTATGCAGCAACTTGAATCTTCTTCTTTGCACCTTTCAACATTTTTGTATGTTCTCAATTGAATATATAATCATTAGTGCATATATGGTCTACTAATGAAGACACTTTTTCCTCCTCATTATTATTTTTTTCTTTCAATCACTCTTCAAAGGGACAACAGGTATCACCAATATACTTTCTTCCACTTTCACATAGCATTTAATAGATGTAGTTTTTGTTTTTCAGCATTTTCAGTTTAGGCTTAATAGAAGTTAGAATTCCTTGAAGTGTGGTATGACTATGTAAAGCTGTTCTAGTATTATATTGACTCCATATTTTTTAAAGTTTTTCTGCCATTACTGGTATATATGAATAAACTACTATTCAAATATTTGTATTTCTATTGTTGTCTCTTTTTGGTATCTATTAAAGATTTTATAGATGAAAACTGATGGATAACCATTCTTTATAAAAGTTTGTTCTATGTGAATCATTTCATTTTCCAAATCACTCGTTTCCAAACAAACTTCCTTTCCTTTGTTCTATAGTGATAGTATAATTCCATGTTTAGTGCTTCTGACAAGATTGGATGTATATGCCAAGTACTTGGGAATGTGTGTTGGCTTTCTATACATTATTGTTCTTATTTTGCTCTCAGGGAGTCTCATCACAAGAATATTTAAGAATTCCATTTTTTTTTTTGTTATGATTCCATTGTGAATTTAATTTAAGAAGATAGCTTGTTGATGTGCATCCAGAAGAACTATAATTGTTGCTCAACATATGGCCATACCAGATGTGTATCACTAACATAGCAAAGCTACATTTTAGGTAGACATTAGAGTAATATGTATGACTGTGGTTTCAAGTTTCTCCATGTAAATATTACCAAGCAAGAATGACCTTGAAAAATTTTAACTTCTACCAAGCTTAAACTGGAAATTCTGAAAAATAAAAACTGCAAAAGACCATGTGAATGTGAAAGAATGTATATTGGTGAGACCTATTAGCCTGTTGAACAGTGATTGAAAGAACACAAACTAATGGTTAAAAGAGAAAAACATGTGTCTACAGTATCAGACAATATATAACCTAAAGTATATATGCTGAATTTGAAAAAATATAAAAATATTGGATAGAGAGGAAAAGGTGCGGTAAATGAATTTCAAGGAAACTGCTCTTTATGAGAATGACAAATAATTTTATAAGTCATCACAATGTGTTAATACACAATATATTTAATCTTCTAATTAACCTTGCTCTTGGAAAAAAGTAATAAAAATTTAAAGATATCAGGAGGATTTGAATCAACATTCATATATAAATATATGAAATTTTTACTATCTGCATCCTGTGACAGAATAGCTCAGTTACTTAAAGTGTGGCCTTAAACTAAATACTCAAAATCTAAAAAGATAAGTTTGACTCCTATGCTAATTCTTGTCAGTGGTCAGGCCAACAACACCAGAAGAAGACTGGAGAATAATACCATTCAAAAGTTTGTGTAATTACTAACATATAATGCCTAATTGTGTGATATTACTAACAACTTGTTTGTATTTGAAAAGTTTAATAAAGTATAAAAATTTCTATACGTTTAACATTTAATGATAGATGATGATAATATTCCAATTTATTATTACATCTAGTAACATTTTTTTTCCTGAACTCTAAATCAAAAGTGAATCTAATTTTACCTTATGCCAAAAATTTTATAATTACGTAGTTATAGAATTTAATACTTTATATGTGTAACAGAAGAATCCTATTTTTTCCAAAAATCTGTCAATTAAATTAGCCATTTTCTAAAGAGTTTTATATATATATATATATATATTAAATAAAAGATTTTTACAAGCTTTTAGATTTATATATTAACTCTTTAACAGTTATTTTGGTTTTCTTTCTGTTTTATTTTTTATAAAATAAAATTTGTTATTGATTATTTATCTTTTTTTTTAAGATTTCTTTTTAAAGTATAAGTTTAAAATATAAAGGTTATCTGAAATATAAAATATCACTTTTTTTCAAATATAAGGAAAAGTAATAAATAAAGAACAATAACAAAAATTTGGTATTTTCAAACAAAGGCAACTTTTGAGAAAAAAAGTTTTCATTTGACATTACCTAAATATACAACTGATTATTTTTAAATGATTTTATGATACTTAAACATAGTATAAATATTTAATATATACATTTACATAGTGAGAAATATATATTCAATATTTTTTTTAAAAAAATGAACAACATTATGGATAAATTCATTTACAATCTAGTCAAAGGAAGTTTGTAAATTTAAATTATAAATAAAATCACAAAAATAATATATAATATCTTTTATTATATTCACTATGCAAAAAACAAATTTAATGGGGAAAATGACAATAGCATCATGCACTGTTAATGAGAAATGTCATTCATTGCTATAATTGACCTAATAAATCAATGCCATTTCTTCCGTGATTTTTATAATGAACAGACACCTAAGATGTAACTTAAAGCTAATTATGAGAAACATTGCAAGCTAAAAATGTAACATGTATTAATAGTGTTTGTGTGATCTATGGTATATCAAAAATGGATCCACGTTTATTTTACTATTAAAGATTAAGAAAGTTTAATTAAAAAGTGAGAGTAGTTGAAAATTTGTAATAATTATAGATTTTACAGTAAAAGGATTAATATATATATATATATATATATATATATATTAATCCTTTTACTATATATATATATATATTCATATATATATATATATATATATATATATATATATATAATGATTCTCACTATGTTTTTTCATGAGCTATTAGCAAAATACATTATTCCCATTGTACATAGAGCTGATAACACATGTGGATATATTGAGTGTCTATGATATTGAAATCATAATTTTATTTGCACAACTAACATATAAGGATGTCATTTTACATTCATCCAAGTGCATGTGTTGTAAAGATTGTGCCAATTGGGTTTGAACCAGGTATACCTATGAATAAGTATATGATATAAATTTATCTAAGTTTAGACAACCTAGTGGGCACCAGGTAAAACACATACATATCAGTAAACTGAGTAAAAGAGAAAGAAGAGTTTGATTCCTTTTTTCCAATCTTGATGATATATTTAATTTTTGATATTTTAATTAGTTACTAATAGTGCCAGTGTGTGACTATGAATGTTTTTTTTTTTTTATATATATAAATGGAAAGAGGAAAAGGGATGATTCTTTGTTGAAAAAAATCTATTATTAGAAATAAATATAATTTCACTATATTGATTTCATTATCATTTTATATTCAGTGAAGGACTAGTATAATTTTTATTTCTTACAATTATGGCTAATATTTTTATTAGTTACAGTGGATTCCCAACATCACACATACTCTAAATCATAAGAGAATTATTCCAGTGATTTTTCTTTTTTTTGAAATGAGATATATTGTAGGTAAAAACTAATTTTTGTTAGTTATAATATATATTGTGAAACTTCAGATGTACATTTCGAAATATTTCAGTGTATATTAGATTTCTTGTAAAGAATTTGAAATAGGCTAGTAGCCATTTTATCTTCTTGTTTTTGTTTTTACAAATTTTGATTTTTCTTGAAGATGTTTTTATGGAAGAATAAAACTTTTGTTGATATTTAGTTTTATTAATTATTTATTTGCATATAAAATATTTAGCTGGGTTTATATCAATCCTCACCAGAGGATAAAGATGCCTAGAGTTATATAAATAAGAGTCTATATAATATATGGATAATGAAATATTTTACAACTATATAAATATATAAGAAAATTAGTTAGATTAAAAATATTAAAATGTTTTTAAATGTAGGTTTCTAATTTGATAGCAAAAGTCATAGGAAAGATTATACATTGTTAGTTTACCACATTTTTCCAAAATATTATTTATTAAAAGAAATATAAAAATTTATAGTATGATAAATTAATAGCTATTAAATTAATATAATTTTCTAAAATAATATTTAAAGAAGCAACATTCAGATTAGTCCACCCACTGAAGTTTAAATATTTTACATTCAACAAATAACCCAGTAACAACTGGGTTTTATTTACATCTTCATGATGTCATAAATCAACCTCATTCTACAAATTTGGATAACTGAAGACATCTTTCCACCAACTATATTTTAGCAATTCTCCAGAGTAAAGCATAAATAACTTCATTACCAATGACAATTGCTAGAAAATTTTTCTAGGTATAACAAAAAGAACATGCTGAAATAAGAAACATTCACCTGTTTTATTTTTTTAGCCTGAGTATCTTCTAGTGTGTTGAATGTGAATACTTTTTTCTTTGTGCTAATAACTCTAGATAAGTGTTGTGAACTTTGAATTTACTTCATATTGTGATTTACTGTCATCAAATGGACAATAATTAGAGTCACTCTTCACAATAACATGGAAACATTTTTAATGCAAAACCATTATCAATTACAAATATTCCTCTCTTCTTTTAAAAGATGCTTATTGTAGAAAAAGTGCATTCCATCCAAAAATCCTAGGTATTCTATTCTCAAATTCAAACCATATCATTGATGAAATTATAAGCTAAAACACTAGTCTGGAATATAAATATGATTGCACTGAATAGAAATGTATTAATCGCTTCCATCTCATATCTATTTGGTTATTCAAGTATGTATCATAATTGAAAAGAACTAAAAAATAGTTAAAATTTCTGTAAAATTTATTTTAAGTTGCATTTTTGTACATTTTTAGACTTAGAAAAAATATCACAATTAAAAAAGGTTGTAGTAAAAATAATTTATCTAATATTAAAAGTATTTTATTTTTGTAACACTACCAATATGATCATGATAAATCATATTATTATTTATGTTCATCTTACCTTAAAATAATCTTTATTATCAAGTAAATTACTTTTCCTGATGTGCAATTTAAAATTGCATAATAAACATTAACTCTACATTTTAATAAAACATTATTCTAAAAGAAATTATTGATAATATTATGATAAATGTATATTCCATATATAATAGTTAGTCACAAATAATAAGAAAATCAGTATAAACAGCATGTTTAAAAGCACTTTATTTTGATAAATTATTTTCACTTTTTTTATATAGTTTTATCAGGAAATGCATAAAATAACTACTCTTCTCTAGCGAAACAGTTTTTTTTTTAATTATCGTATTTATTTGCTAGTTTTTTTTTTTTAAGGAAAAAAAACTGGGAAGATTTTTTTTTTTTTAATTTTCATTTATTTATCTATTCTAAACATTTGGAAAGTGAATTTTGTTTTTTATTTAATTAAGAAATAAAACTAATCAAAGAAAATAAAGAATATTTGCTTTAATAAAAAATTAACATTTCTTTTTTTTTCTTTTTTATTTAGTTAATAAATTATAAAAATGAAAATTATGACGATTATTATTTATATAAAATTAAGTTTATAAATCACAATAACTGATTTTTAAAATATATATATATATTTAGAGAAAAATAAATTTCAAAAAACTTTTCCTTTTCTTTTTGTTACGTAAATATATATATATTTAATCAAAAATTTTTGCTTTTACTTGTTCATTTTATTTTGCTAAATGCATCACTTCTAAAAGCAGCAAATGTTATATATGTTATCTTGAATGCTGGACTGAGAATTGAAATTTTTTTTCACCTGGCACTGTGAGCAAAAAAAATTTTCTATGGAGGTTGTTTGTAATATATATATATATATATATATATATATATATATATATATATATATATATATATATATATATATATATATATATATATATATATATATATATATATGTTTGTGACAATCCTATTAATTGTTTCATATAATAAATTAACTATCAAAAAAAAAAAAAAAAAAAAGCAGAACTTCGAAAAATGACAAAAATAGGTCTAACTATTATTTAAAATAGTGCATGTTATAAAAAGTATTTATAAATGTTTAAACGTGCTAATATAAAAGTATGATATCATCAATAAATTCCATTGCTATCTGCAGTAAAAAATAAATTAAAATAAATTAACATTGACTTATCCACCAATTTAACCCGGAACAATTGATTGTAAAGCAGCTGTCGCTGACCTCTCGAACAGCAGTGCTAAAAATAAATTAAAATAAATTAATATTGACTTATCTACCAATTTTTTTAAAAGTATTTATCAACTATTTGTCATGCCATTTCATATAATTTTTTTACTATAGATTATCCACAATACTACATTCTAATTACATAATGATCTTACACTTCTTTAATAAGCACACATATTTTTAAGGTCTTCTAATTGTTTCTATTTTTGATTGTTTTTTTCCTTATAATTATTTTAGAGTAATAGTTATAATAGTAACATTTTAATAAACTCTCATTATGGACTCTATTAAACTAGTTAATAAATTTATGCCATTACTTATATTTTCTTAGCTACTTATTTGTAGCTATTTGTAAATTAATATGACTATTTTAATTGTAGAAAAGGAGAGACAAAAAAAAAGAATAAGTTAAAAATATATGTTGCAATGAGTATGCAAACCAATCAATAAATTACAATTATTATTATTTATTTATTTTGCATATGGTATCAGCACATTAAAAAAGTATCATCAATAGTTCTTATCCAATCAAGAGATGACTCCTCCAAGTTTGGTGTATGAAAAAAGGTAAACAATGAGCCTGGTAATTTACTCCTTCTTTTGTAAAGAGTACCAGAGTTTGTAGTATCACTCTCACAGTTTACATAGTCTATAAATTTTTACTTGTTCAATGTCTAATGGGATCTACCTTGACCTGTTCTGATTCTGTTTATCCTCAATCAAACTTTTTTTAGAAGGGAGAAATCAGGTACTCAGAAATTAGGACCAGCTATTAGAGTGTAGTTATTTATATTGGACTTATTTCAGTTAGTGCTCACATGCTGTTAATTTCCAATGTGGGTAATTGTTAAAAATTACTACTAATCCAGAAAAAATGTCATGACCATAATCTGATATTTTGGAGATTGATCAAAATAAGATTGATTATTTTATAAACCAATTATCTCATTGAATTCAATAATAGAAACCATCATGCATCCAAGGTTCGTTGTATGATTTTATGAGAGTACAGTAAACAATTCTATTGGCATTGATTTAATAATGCCAGGAATAATAATAGCAATGTATAATTGATTGAATTTTACTAAGATTAATATGTGTACTTCTGCACTATATTGTATTGCATTATCCAGCCACAGAGTAAACAAATTCTAGTTGAGTTATTATAAGGATGGAAACATTAAAACCTATTTGTTTCAGCAAGTTTGGAGATAATATTATTGCTGGTGACAAGTTTATTTGTTATATCTGTAAGTCTCACATGATTACCATTTCTTATGATTGCTTTTAAGTGTTATTAAAACAGGAAAAACCCTCCATACAGTAATGTCATCAGTGCAGGTCAGAGTAATCAATGGATGTCAGATGTCATGTGCCTAAAATCCCTATCTAGTGCCCACTCACATTTTACCTCCAGACTAGTTAATTGACTGTGGCTTTCATTAGTGAGGAGCCCTGTATTTGAGAACATTACACCTAGGATATTGGATGAGTAGGCACTAGATAAGAATTTTATTCACAAGTCATCAGGCATCCATTGACTACTCTGGCTTGCATTGATTGATACTACTGTATAGAGAGTTTTGACTGCTTTAATTTCTATAAGTTGGGGTTTAAAAAAAATGTTTGATCCAATTTAACTTCCAAATATTTTGGGTGTAATTGACTTGTAATGTTGTAGTTATAGAAATTAACATTAATAGTTTTTGGATAGATTATTATTAGGGTGGAGAGACAAATGGAAACAAATTTCTCTGGATTAAAGTTGAGATACCAAAAGTGAAATAATCATCATGTGCTTTTAAAAGAGCATTTGGTCAATATCATTGAAAGTGTATCCTCTGAAAGCAAAGCAAGATCGTCTGAATAAATGAACTTTTCAAATCTGTTTTAGGAATATAATGAATATACCAATATAAAAAAATTGGAGACAAAATTGATCACTGTGATAGTCTATTTTAGTTAAGTGTGTTTCGTTAGTCTTGCAACCATATCATCCCTATATCTCTTATCCTTTACAACATTTTACAAGGGTGTATGGGTAAATTTGTTTTTGATAACCTTGCTTAAGTTGTAGACTAGCCACTTCAACTAGTATCAAAAGCAGAGATATGGTCAATAAATACAATTCCAGTTTTGTAACAAATTTGAAGACATTCACCAATATGTGTAATGAGCATGAGAAATTGATTATAACAATTATGACATAGTCTGAAACCAGCCTGTTCTATAGTTAAATAGGCTCAAGAATTAATGATAATCATTTCAGAAGAATTCAATCAAAACGTTTGGTAGTGCACTGAGAAACATAAAATGAAATTTCTTAACAGAGTTTTATGACTTTTATGGTTTAGAAATGACAATAATGTTGGTAAATTTTCAACGGGTGGTTTTTTTTTTTTTTATATATATATATATATATATATATATATATATATATATATATATATATATATATATATATATATATATATATATATATATATATATATATATATATATATTAAATCCAGGTGCCAATTCTATACAAGATAGAATAAAATTTATAATTGTAAATTGCTTTTAAACTTATTTAAAAGAGTCTTATATTGTAATTACTCTATGGCTTAGCTCAGTTGAGGTTATAGGATATGGTCTTCATATAAAAGGCAAATAAGTATGATAAAAATGTCTATAAACAATAATTCTATAATGTTAATTATATATGTTCTAAGCATCTATTCAATAATAAAACTGTTGCAAAATTGACAATTATTACATTTATTACAGTATAGACAATGATGAGGATTGGGTATCTTTTTATCCACATCACCACCTATTCTAAGCAAAGTAGAATATATTATTAGCACTGTAATATGGTGATTTTTCATCTCCAGACAGATTAAATAAATTGACTTCTCCTGGCAAATCTATATATTCTAGGACTATGTTATGTTAAGCATATGTGTGTGTGTGGAAATGGAGAATCGAATGTATATACTCAAGCAATTCATATGGGCTATTAATTCAATAAAACATTTATTATAAATAAATGACAAAATATATAATAAATAAACCAAAAAAATATATTATTTTATGCACCTTTCTAACCAATTACATTTCTTCTACAGTAAAACCAAAATTGTTTAATATTTAATATATGAATCATATATTTTTGAATATGTGTGCTTTTATAATATCAGAAATATAATGTATTTTTAAAACATACTTTTTATTAGCTTATTTATAGAACTTGGATGATGTCATAAATCAATCATCTTTTATACATATAATAAAAATTTATACAACACTTATCTGTTATAATCAGTGTATATCATCTAACATTAACTATACAAAAATAAAGAAAGGCAAGGGAAAACAATAACCAAACACTTATACCTATATACATGAGGGTTAAATAATATCTTTAAATACAATCTAAATAATATAATCGTCTCTTGACCATTTCTACTTCCAACTACACCCAATACACTTCCTACATAAACAAACTTATAACAGACAAGGTTTTAATTCTTTATTTATTTTAAATAAACTTCATTAACAAAATTGAAGCATAATAAATACATTTTTTAAAGTAATAATTTATAGCATCACGCACACATCCGAATATCTATAGTCACCTATAATACAATTTCTAGAACATACAAAATAATAGATTATCCTATTATAATAATATGAAGTTACATTGTTTTGTTTTTTTTAAAGAAAAACAAAACAAAATTGGTTATACATCTGGTGTAATCAATAATGAAAAATACTTATCAATATCCCATCATTACATGTTAAGATTTTTTTTTAAAAATTGAAAGTTGAAAGAAACTTACATATCAATTTCAAAGACAATAGTAAATTAGAACATAAAAAAATGTCTATCCGATTATTAAAGCATAATTTGTTAAGAATGACAATAGTCTTTTTTTTTATCCTAGAATTCCATGATAGGCATGATAAATGATATTTGCAGGCATTGGAATTATTTCATTATATATATGTGAATAGCAAAGTTATAAAATATAAAATTATTCTCTTGATATAAGATTAAATAGATAAACTCTTTCATTTTAAATTTTATTTTGCAGAATATTGATAGAAAATTGTTAAAATTGAAAATCAAACATTTAATTATAGCGTTTAATAAGAAAATTTTAGCTAGCTTTATTTTAAACAATTTTGTCATTCTGATATTATTTATTTTTGGTAATACTTTAAAATAAATCATAATTACTTAACTTACATAACATCCAGGCATTTTATTGGTAGTGAAAATGGATCCTCATTTGACAGAAATTTGGAGCTGGCTTTCTTTTGGGGGGTTTATCTCCTCATTTTTATATTATTCCAGTAGTATAACAGAAAATTCTTCACAGGTATATTATTAGAATCCTCACAATGTTTTTTTATTTGTTCCAATACTCTTAGAAAGTTATTGATTCTTTATTTTTTTATAGTTTCTTATAAGAATTTTCTTTTACACTTTCGTTCAAGTTTTAAACTTTCTGTCTCCCCCCACTCACACTCTTTGTTTTTTTATTACAATCAACTTTGGAAGTGTGCCAGAATTTTCACTTATAAAACTTTAACAATACAATATTTGAATGGAATAAAATATAATAATAATAAAAAGTATCAAATATTAATTTACAAATGTTATTCACTAATATACAAATAATCTTTCTCATTTTAAATATAAGATTATGAACAATACATAATTAGTAAATAATAAATAAAATATAGAAAAGAAAATTCTAATTAATAATATATCTATGTATCTGCTTATTATGACATGTAAATTTTTCTACTACATATAAACATCCCTGATGTTGTTCATCCTCCTCTTTTACTACCATACATATATAATACAAAACTCTACCAATCAGTACACCCAATTAAAGTTTTAATTTATTTAAATCCTAATTTTAAGTAGCAAATTACATCACAATTATTTTTTTCAGATAATTATCTTTAGCCATTGTTAGCACAAATGTGAACTCCCCATATTTCTTCCTGGTGCCAACCTGGAAGGTCACAGTCCTTCCCCCTTATGAAAGAAATATGAAATGGATAAACAACAATCAATATTAATAGCACATCAAATTTTACATTAAGATCATTCCTCAATTAGAAAATTATGTTTGTTGAATAAACATAAAACAATAAAACATTTAATGCTTTTACAAACACTTGTTTCTATTATATTTTAGTAACATTAAATAAGTAAGAAAAAATAACTAAATTCTATATTGAACAATATGTATAACTTTTATTAATCATGTCTTGCAGGACATGGAACCAAACTGTGAGCATTATAAGTAACTTTAAATCTTGCTCGATTATTCTTTATTTCCTTTCTTCTGTCAAGTTTATCTCTAAGAGACATTATCTCAACCTTCTTTAGTCTATTTTTTACCTTTTTATGCTCTATTTTTTTATTTCTGGATGTCTTTAAACCCATGACATTGATCAACTTTATGTTTACTTTCTTTAGTTTGACTTTAGCTTTTCCAACTTCTTTTTCTTCATCAACAATCTTTCTACCAAGATTTAAATTAACTATCTTTTCATTTATTCTTTTAAATTTGACTTTTGCTTTCCCAATATCTCTTATATAATCTACACCTTTATTAAGATAACTTATCTTAACCTTTTCTCTACTCATCTCTTTGAATTTTACTTTAATTTTCTTAATATTATTATTGTAATTAATTACCTCTCTCATAAAATCTACTTTGGTTTTCTCCTTACTTTTACATTTAAGCTTTATGTTGGCTTTGCCTAAATCTCTATTCTGATTAGTAACTTTTTCCAAGAAAAGTTACACCAAACTTTTCTGTATTCTTAGTTTTACATTTTATTTTCACTTTACTGACTTCTCTAGTATGACTAACACTTTCTATTAAATATTTCATACTACATATTATAGATTTACTATCTCCATAAAATATTTTTTAAAAACATTTGCCTTCACCTTATGTTCTAAATAATCAAGAACACATTTTGGAATATAATTTTCATTTTTATTTCTAAACTTATTACTGGTGATATCAGTAACCTTTAGCAATTCATTCTCCAAAATTTCTAGATATTTCATGTCTAAGGAAATTATTTCTGTCTTCATTGATTTATTAATTTCTTTCTCTCTATCAAGATTCTTTTTGAAATCCTTAAGCATGACTATAACTACATTCTTATCTTATTCTGTGTCTTACCATCTATTTCTCTAAGTTCTTTATATACATTGTGGCAGCAAACTTAATGAAAACATTAAACCAATGGAGGATGCATAAAGAAAAAAAAATGTATTTGTTATTTTCTGCATCACCACTAAAATAAAGTAGTTTTTTTGTTTAATTTTCAATGAGGAATGGGATGGCAGTGAATCAAAGAAATGCTGAGATCAATGCAAGTGATGACTGGTAAGTGTTAGAATTTGGCAAAAAGAGAGAATTTTTTAATTGTTGGAAATGTGTCTCCATTGAAAGCTAATGATACAAAGATTAAGACTGGGTTGTATGATTTGTTCCACCTGTATGAGTAAAAATTACCTGATTGTTTTGTATAATAAACAAGGTAAATGTTTTTAATCTGCATTCAAGTAATCAAATCATCATGCAATTTGGAAGTAGAGCCATAACTCAAAAATATGTGTTGTGAGTTGAAGTCTCCATTTATCATTGGTGACTGGTTGGGAAAATTGTTTGAATTCATCCCAATATATGTTTGAAGGCTTATATATATATTGAAGATGTAAGTCCCACCAATCCTGACTCCAATAGATGAGTTTGTTTTCTTAAGATTATTGATTGAGAGGTTGGACATTTGATCTTACTAAGAAGGTAAGATCATATTTGTGATGATATTTTTAGCTAATCAAATTTGGATTAAGGGATATTAACTCGGTGAATATTTGGTTTTATCCATTTATCCATATAGGTTTTTAAAAGGTAAAATATCAATGCAATATCTTTCAACAAGTTTTGAAATAATTTCAGCCATGGACTTTTTTAGGTCTTCTACATTGAGTTAGTGGTTGGAAAAATTGCTAGCAGTGCTTCTTGCCATTGTCACTACAGATCATAATGTGAAACAAATGGAGTGTTTCAAGATACTCCAAGCCAACTTCTTCATCATAATTTATGTAGCCATTCAAACTGACAACTCTATGAATAAGTAATTACCTACCATAGTATCATCAGATATTCTATTCTTATTTATTGACTTGAGGTTGAAATATTTAGTCATGCTGATAGTTAATGTGTTGAAGTTTTGAAGTCTGGTCTCAAAGATACTAAATTTGTTTTGTATTTACAACTAATCCCAACATTTAAGCAAATAAATATTGGAAGCAAGAGCACACTTTGCCAAATGAGAAAGTGAGGATAAGTGGATTTCACCAAGAGGACTCACTGATCTTCATCAAAATTCTACACATCAAATTTGAATGTGGTAGAAATAGCAACATTATCATGGTTTTGACCTAAAATTGAAAAATTTTGATAATCCAAAATGGCATTGGCAATAAATATGGTAATATCTAATATAGAAGACCCTTAAGTTTTTTTTACATGTCATCCTTTAAAGCTATTTGCATCAATTTTAGAATAAAAGTGACTTCTTTTAAATTGTAACTGTCTATTATATTCTCTTCTGCAATAATTCCTCAATAAAACTAAAGTTTTTATTATAATATTTTAAAAATAATATTTATAATACAAATAATATACACTCCTCTAACATTATTTTGTTTAGATAATAATTTGTCCCTATTAAAAGGTGTATTTGGAAATTTTTGATTATGTATCATCATACAGAGAAATCTGAAGAATATCCCAATTATTATAATGATTTTGTTATTATATTTTTGAATATTATAAAAAAAAAATCTTAATTTTTTAAATATATTTATATTATATATTGATAGAAAATCTATAACACACTTCCAAACAGTAAACTTAGCATAATGAACTATTGTACAATAAAAATGCTAACATAATGGCATTTGTATATTCAGCATCCAAATTCAACTATCATTATAAATATAATCAAGATAATTAAGTTAGTTCTTCTGATCAATTAATAATATTCCAAGTCAAATAATGTTAGATATTAGTTCTCCTTTAATTATTGATAGAATTTTTTGTAAATTTACTTCCTTGTTCTCAATCCAATTTATTTCAGATTTACATTACAAATGTCATTGTTATTTTATTATACAAATGTCATAAAAATTTTCTAAAATTAATAATTATTATAACAATGTAAATTATAAACCTTGTGTATCAAATTTTAAGTTTAAACAAAGAGTATATTAGTATTAAAAGATAAATTTAAATGTTGTATTATTAAAATTAAGAAAATATAGTTTAATAATATTAGTTGTAAAATCATTTTAAAAGTATAGAGATTTATTAATATTAATTTTTGTGTCAGACATCTAGAAATAATTGACCAATCAGATATTGTGAAGTTTATTCCTATGAATATAGGATGAGCAGATGATAGAAAAGAAACAATAAAAAAATCGAGAAATAAAACAGTATTCCTTTTGTCTTAAAAATGTAAGTACATATTTATTAGAAACTTATTATTGTAACCTTAAAAATAATAATAATAACTTGTAAAAAGAATGGGATATATTTTTGAAATATTTACAATATGATAATATATAAGATGTATATTATATTGGTATGTATTATTATGGAAATATTAAGGTGTAATATAATATTCATATAGTCAAGCATGGAAGATACTATATTCTAGTAGCAAATATATATATATATATAATACCCATTATAAAATATTATCAGATTAAAATTTATATATTGTACCGGTCGGTTTCGTCTGTTCATATAACAAGATCTAGCATCTAGGCAAAAGTACCTCGAATCCAATCCTGTGCAAGATACATAAGTCAGGAACATTCATGAACTCTGCCCTATTTGCCTATTTTCCAGATCTACCCAATTATGAGCAACAATTCCAATGATACTGATCTAATTTATTCCTACCCCGCCGGCATCACAAAGTCGTGACACAAAAAGACTCTTATTCGAACTTGGTTCATGTCTAGAATATTATAATTAGCGATTTTCGATCATCTAGTAAGTGAAACCTTTTGATATTACATTAAAATTATTTCTATTCAATGAATGAAACAATGACTTAGATATTTAGAAAGATATAAAATTTATTAAATCAACTTGGAGTATATATGATTGAACACGTTATTGGTGTTACAATGTCAATAAAATGGGTGTTTATCTCCCTTGGACAACATTAACCTCCCTTACAATACTATACAATGAACATATTTAATCATCAATCACAAATAATTCATGGCTTTATTCTAGTGCGGCTATTTATATGTCAATAACTTATCGATTGACTGGGATACATAAGATTTTTAATAATAGCGCTAGACTACGGTACCCGAAGTTATTTGAATCCACCAGTAATAAGAACAACAGCATTCATACCAATACGTAAGTTTATTAAGTTGGATGATAAGGGTAATTTTATTTAATTAATACTTGCATTTGCTATATAAGAGCGTGTGTGTGGGAAGCTAATTTGGGAAATAATAATAATGGCAGAAGTGTCGTATCTGAAAGTGTGAATGTAATATATATTAAAAAATGGCAATCCATTTAGTATAATCATAACGGTACGGTTTAGGAGAATTAATAGGCTTTTAACAAGAACAAAATATGGGAGAGCGGTACATGTATGAGGGCAATGGAATGATCTATTCTAAGATCTAAGAAGATGCTTCAATTCACCGTTAAAGAAATGCGACTCTCTGCAAACGTCGGCAGGGTCGGGTCATGAACAACTAAGAAGGTGCTTTATTGAATTGCCATAGGCTGGACTTTTGCCAGAGCGAACCCTATGCAACAATATCTCATGCTGAAGAAATCCAAAGAGGTTTGCCAAACCTTGTCCTTGGCATTAGAAGTAAAAGTGAACGAAGCACAAAGATATATATATATCACGAAAGGCCGGTATACATGTAACGCTTGCATTAATATAATTATATAGATATTTAGCTAAGGAATAAATAATTATCGCCTATCTTTATTAATAAAAACCCCTTGTACCGGTATGATTTGATTACTACGTGGATGTGGAAGAATTACAGTTAAAGCTAATATAATATAGCTCATAGAACTAAACGATCCCCCCCCCTTTTATATTACTTTGAATTACACATAAACTTCCCACAACGAATGACTAATATAAATCTTTGGTTTTGAATGCTTATATTTAATCCTATGGTGGCGGTTAGTGATTTCATGAAAGTAACATTAATTTAATTCATATAAATATATTTAAAGTTTTTAGAAGTGAGCGCTATTATTTAATTAATAAAAAACACATTTCTAAGAAAACAGATTTTGCTTAGTGTTTTCGAAAATAACATTGTACAATAATTATCAAACTCTGATTTTATTTCCCCAGACTGGCAGGCACCCGCTATACTAAGAATAACAAATTTGTTTTCAAAACTACTAGGTTAATTACCCTCTGAAAAGTAAGGAGGGTTTTCTTTTACTAACAGAGATAGCATAAGCATTTGCGATCTGGGGGAAAATTATCGACATATAATTTAGTATCTGAAAGTATAAAACATAATAATGAGAATAAAATATTGCCGCATAGATGTGACATTAAGAACTAATAATTATTCAGGAGAGGTTTAATGTAGGAGAGATTACAGCTAAGTTATATATAGAGAGAACAAGGTACAATTAACAAAAAGGTAAGAACTTTACAAATTCATTCATAACTAATATTACATTTTACAAATGAAAGATTTACAAAATGTTTAAAGTAATAGATAGGTGAAAGTTAAAATTATTCACGGTAACTTTAAGAGTCTAGCAGCATTTGAAATGATTACCTCTGTAACACATGGCGGTTCTTTTGGTGGTTTCAATTCCCGTGGAGACTAGATCTAGTTTATCAAACATAGTTATTCAGGCAGGTAGTAATTTTATGATTTAACGAACAGGCATATCAGTATAGTCTATGAGTATCGGGATCCATGGGCACAGATTGCAGGGAAAGCCATCTCGAATGGTGAGAAAGGCAATTTAGATTTACTCAGTACACATTGAAGTTAACGAACGCAAACTTTCTTGGTGACTCCTCTCCTTGACTGTCCTAGTTACTCTCTCAATTAATTCGTAATTAATTCCATGCCTCGGTATTTTTGGAATCCCTTTCTGATTGGTCATTCCAATCTAATTTTCAAAAGAATTTGTATACAAGCTTTTACCTATTGTGATGGAAAATGCCATTGTTAGATAAGCATTCAAACTTTAATTAATTTTGATAAAAGAAAATGTTTGTAACAAAAATAAATCAATTAAGTTTAGTTTCTACTTTTGATTCTAGAGAAACTTTTAATTAAAGTTATGTTAGAATATTATACAAGATTACGCTTCTCACCTTTAATTAATTTTGACTAATTACAATCGCATCTTCCATATTGGATTTAAAATAAAAGTATAGTTTAATGACAAAAAATAATTTAAAAACACAATTTTATAAACTTACATGTACCGAACTTTTCCACTAAATATTTACTCAGTACCTTTGTCTCTACAATATCAGTAGATATCTGAGCTGCAATTAACAAACAATTATTATAATTTTTATAAAACAAATTAATACAGAAATTATAATATATTTTGATATTATAAGTCCGTTATAATTAATGCCCCATTCCCTATTGCGTATACGAATTTTCCGACGCTACATTTATTAATTTTATTTTGCATGTTTAAATTCAGATATTTATGCCAATATCTTCATTAATAAATATGTTAGTTAATATAACTCAAACAAAAGGATACAAACAAATGTGTTAGTGAGTGGAATATATATGCAAGCATAGGGTTTGAATTTAGGTTGGTAGCGGAAGATTGGAAGTGGGCTGTGAAGCGCAATCTGAATCTCAGATTCTGCTTCAATATGGATTAGTTATGGTTAATGGTAATTTTTGTAAAATATGTTAAATACTTTTTAAGTAAATATAAGATATGTAAAGTTTTCTCAAACTTTGTCTTATTACTGTAATAAAATTTTAATGTTTTTTTTTTAAACTAACAAAATGGTGTGAGTCTCTTTTTTTGTTTTCCAAGTCATTATTCAATATCCTAACCACACATATAATATAATAAAACAAACTATTGGATATTAATACACATATATAAACAATATAATTAATATGAAAGGTTAAATATACTTAATGTTGTATCCAAAATATTCATTAATACAATTTTTTTCATGTTACTTTAACGATCATAATGAAGACTGAATAACTATTATGTCATATTAAATAGAATAATTATATTAAAATACATAGTGATAAGAAATTATTTCAAATTTGTTTATGATAGTTAATAGTAATCAGTATTAGTCAATATTTAATATTTAGTTTTTATTTAGCTTTCATCAAATTCATAAGAGAATTTAATTAATGATATTGACAAGGAAGAATTGATTAGTATATTGTTTTTAGAATTATTTTTAAGTATAGCAAGATGTAAATAAAATCCTTCTTTATATGTCCTTATGTAAATTAATTTATTTATTTCAAAAACCAATAAAAATTGTCTGACATTTTGATTGAGTTTAAGAATAATAATAAAAAATTGGAGTTCAGTCATTTTAATAGATAGATTGACTAACTTAGGAATTTAACTTAGTAGATTTTAATGTTAAATATAATATGTTTATTTAATTGTGAGTCATGGTAGTTTCATTGATATTCTAGTAGAATAGCGTTTAGTGATATTCCTATGCAGTTGTGTGTATGCTTTTGGTATATACTTAATATTAAAAAGTGGTACCTTACTTGGTGATTAAATGACAATTCTCATGTTAATTAAAGTTTTATTATTAAATAATTTAGTAAGATTAATATAATCTATTAGACATGAAATGAATGGATTTGTATGGTAGAAGTTTTATGTATACGAAAGATTTTAATTTGGCTGAGCTAGATGTTTGGCTGTTGATATTTATACCACCACACCATAGTAATGGGTAGTTATCCAGATACTATATATATATATATATATATATATATATATATATATATATATATATATATATATATATATATATATATATATATATATATATATATATATATATATATGAAACAAAACAACAAGTTATTCACGTAACTTGCTATCACTTATTTATGTTCAACAGATTGCGCTTTACCAAAACCACCAGACAAGTGTAAAATTTGTTTACACAAACGAAAAAAGAGTCAGAATTAACTACCTCTTTCATTTGCCCACCCCCAGATCAGCTGATTTCAAGCTGGTTTGCTCTCATCAGTGAGGGATAGAGTATAGAAACTAGATCTAAACACTGACTCTCAAGTGTTTATGCAAAACGTTTCTATCAGTTTGCAAGCATGAATTTTTCAAACCGGTAAAGTCTTCAAACTCAGCCTAGCAAGCCAGATATTTATATGGGTCTGATCTCAGTTCAGTATCACCACATAATCAAAGTCTCTGCAATATATATCATTGCAAGAAAACTTTAAAGGTACATTTATAAAAAACAAAAACAAGTTATTCATGTACCTTGCTATCACTTGTTATTTATGTTCAACAGATGGTGTTTTACCAAAACCACGGAACAAGTGTAAAATTTGTTTACATAAACGAAAAAAGAGTCAGAATTAACTACCTCTTCCATTTGCCCACCCCCAGATCAGCTGATTTCAAGTTGGTTTGCTCTCATCAGTGAGGGATAGAGTATAGAAACTAGATCTAATCACTGACTCCTCAAGTGTTTATGCAAAACGTTTCTATCAGTTTGCAAGCGTGAATTTTTCAGACCGCAAAGTCTTCAAACTCAGCCTAGAAAGCCAGATATTTATATGGGTCTGATCTCAGTTCAGTATTACTCACATAATCAAAGTCTCTGCAATATATATCATTGCAAGAAAACTTTAAAGGTACATTTATGAAAAACAAAAACAAGTTATTCACTTAACTTGCTATCACTTGTTATTTATGTTCAACAGATGGCATTTTACCAAAACCACCGAACAAGTATAAAATTTGTTTACATAAACGAAAAAAGAGTCAGAATTAACTACCTCTTTCATTTGCCCACCCCCAGATCAGCTGATTTCAAGCTGGTTTGCTCTCATCAGTGAGGGATAGAGTATAGAAACTAGATCTAAACACTGACTCTCAAGTGTTTATGCAAAACGTTTCTCACTGATGAGAGCACACCAGCTTGAAATCAGCTGATCTGGGGGTGGGCAAATGAAAGAGGTAGTTAATTCTGACTCTTTTTTCATTTATGTAAACAAATTTTACACTTGTTCGGTGGTTTTGGTAAAACACCAACTGTTGAACATAAATAACAAGTGTTAGCAAGTTACGTGAATAACTTGTTTTTGTTTTTCATAAATGTACCTTTAGAGTTTTCTTGCAATGATATATATTGATAGGACTTTGATTATGTGGTGATACTGAACTGAGATCAGACCCATATAAATATCTGGCTTGCTAGGCTGAGGTTGAAGACTTTACCGGTCTGAAAAATTCATGCTTGCAAACTGATAGAAACGTTTTGCGTAAACACTTGAGAGTCAGTGTTTAGATCTAGTTTCTATACTCTATCCCTCACTGATGAGAGCAAACCAGCTTGAAATCAGCTGATCTGAGGGTGGGCAAATGAAAGAGGTAGTTAATTCTGACTCTTTTTTCATTTATGTAAACAAATTTTACACTTGTTCAGTGGTTTTGGTAAAATGCCATCTGTTGAACATAAATAACAAGTGATAGCAAGTTACATGAAAAACTTGTTTTTGTTTTTCATAAATGTACCTTTAAAGTTTTTTGCAATGATATATATTGCAGAGACTGATTATGTGGTGATACTGAACTGAGATCAGACCCATATAAATATCTGGCTTGCTACGCTGAGTTTGAAGACTTTACCGGTCTCAAAAATTCACGCTTGCAAACACTTGAGAGTTAGTGTTTAGATCTAGTTTCTATACTCTATCCCTCACTGATGAGAGCAAACCCGCTTGAAATCAGCTGATCTGGGGGTGGGCAAATGAAAGAGGTAGTTAATTCTGACTCTTTTTTCGTTTAAGTAAATAAATTTTACACTTGTTCGGTGGTTTTGGTAAAACTCCATCTGTTGAACATAAATAACAAGTGATAGCAAGTTACGTGAATAACTTGTTTTTGTTTTTCATAAATGTACCTTTAAAGTTTTCTTGCAATGATATATATTGCAGAGACTTTGATTATGTGGTGATACTGAACTGAGATCAGACCCATATAAATATCTGGCTTGCTAGGTTGAGTTTGAAGACTTTACCAGTCTGAAAAATTCACGCTTGCAAACTGATAGAAACGTTTTGCATAAACACTTGAGAGTGAGTGTTTAGATCTAGTTTCTATACTCTATCCCTCACTGATGAGAGCAAACCCACTTGAAATCTGCTGATCTGGGGGTGGGCAAATGAAACAGGTAGTTAATTCTGACTCTTTTTTTGTTTATGTAAATAAATTTTACACTTGTTCGGTGGTTTTGGTAAAACGCCATCTGTTGAACATCTATATATATATATATATATACAAACCATTATACAATTACAAATATCGAGTAACGCCCTTTGTTTAAAGATCTATATCTCAATAATAGCAAACCTATTATTGAGATATAGATCTTTAAACAGAGGGCGTTACTGGATATTTGTAATTGTATAATGGTTTGTATATTTTCTATAATTATTTCAGTTAGTGTTAACAGTAACTTTTTTTTCATATATATATATATATATATATATATATATATATATATATATATATATATATATATATATATATATATATATATATATATATATATATATATGTGATGTATTTTGTCTTTTCCTTAAACGAAGTCAAGAATATCTCAGCAATTATGACCAGACAAACCTGTTAGCCACTTTATTTTCCATTCACCAACTCTAAGTCTTCCCATATTATGTCCCATTCCTTTTCCACAACATAATCTTTGTCAATTCTAAGGCCTTTATATCTAAATCCCCCCTTATCTTTTCAGAAACCCAGCATAAAAACCAATAACTCACTTTCTGTATAATCACTTTGTTCATATCTATTACCCTATAACTTCATTATCTGTATACTTTCTGCTTTCAATCATTTACATTCAATCAACAGATGTCTAATGTTTTCTATACCTTCCTTACACAATTTGCACACTAAATCACCCATAGTTTTCCATTTAAATGTAAATTCTCTTTTTGCTAAAGATCCCATTCGAGCCTTAAAAAAAAAATTACTTTCCTTACTATTATCATAAATTAACTCGCATACAATGCTCAATTTTATTAATGCATCTGTTATTTATACCATTTCTTACCACTATAACACTCAACAATCTTCTTAACACAATCATACCACATTTTATACAAATATACTGATATAAATTCTTTATCCAAATCTTTCGCATACTGCATTACCTTTCTCACCCATCTTGTTAAAAGCCCTTTACACTTAACCTAATTAAACACTATTTTGGCTATTCCTTTACTATTCATAAATTGCAACCTACCAAACAGTTTCATATTATTTTTTGCATCTCTCATATAAAAACTTGATCTTTCCATTTTTTAATTGAATTGCCTCCTTTGTGTCCACATCTCTGCATCTAATGCATATCTTCCTACTTCCCTTTGTACTTTCTCTAAATAATATAAAACCCTTTTACTAACAAATAATGCATCAATACCATATGTTCACCCTGCTACTACAATTCCTTTCCATACAATTCTAGCTACATCAAATTTATTATATGAAAATACCGTTAGTTTTTTACCAAGCCCTCTCTTTACTTTGCTTCCTTTACCATTTTTTATTTCCATTTATCTACACAATTGTCCTGATTACATAATATGACTCCAAAATACCTATAGATATCCACTACACTTAACTTTATGTCCCCCAATAAAAATTTCTACATCTTCTCTTTCTCCAGTATTAACCATCATTATATTTGATTTTTTCTTCACTTGCACTTGTTCTCAACATAATTTTCATATCTTCTCTTTTTTCTGCACACAGAAAGATATTATCTGCAAAAAAAGACCCGACAAAGTATAAACTCCCTTGCCACCTATAAACAGTATATCTATCCCTCTTCCTAGTCTTTCTATTGCTTTCTCCATTTCACTCAAATACAACAAAAACAAAATAGGTGACATTGGGCATTATTGCCTTAATCCCACCCCATTTTTAACTTTAACTGTTCTATATCCCCTAATTGGTAAGTATAATAATTATTTTCATATAATTTGTTATTAATATTTATTAAAACTTCATCCATTTCCAAATTTGCTAATGTTACTCATAATCTATTTCTATGTACTCTGTCATATATTTTCTCTACATCTATAAAACTCATATATAACGATCTACCTGAATTCCTACTCATCTCCATAAGTTGTATAATTACAAACAAACTATCTCCTATATGTCTATCTGACCTAAAACCTACTTGCATTTCCCCCACTACATTATTTTTGTCCATCCATTTTACAACTCTTCCAGATACCATATATGAGAAAACGTTATATAAAACTGAAGTTACCGCTATTGGTGTATAATTTTTTAACTTTCTATGATGCTTACTCTTTTCTTTAAATAATAATTTTATTCTTCTAATACTCCAACTACCCGGAAAAACTCTCTTATGTCCCATCTTATTATAACAAGATAATAACTTTGCTTTTGCTCTATGCCCTAAATTCCTTACCATCTCTGATGTCATTCCATCTAAATCTCTCACCTTTCCACTTTTCAATATTTTCCCTGCCTCATTCAATTCATTTTTTGTGAACCTAATATTCCCATTAATAAATGCTTTCATGTTTTCTATCACTAAGTCCTTCACAGCTAACATCTTTTCTATACCCATTACATATCTATTTAAGATTCTCTCTAACTCTTCTCTAGAGCTACACTCTATTCCCTCATATTCTATTAATACTATCTCTCTTTCTCTGACATTTCTCATTTTAATGTAATTCTGAAATTTTTTATTCCCATCTCTTCCACTTTTATTAATATCATCCAACAATTTACTTTTCAACTTCATCCTCTCTCTATGATTATCCATTTTAGCCAACTTCTTCTTTTCTAAGTACATTTCCCATTTAACATCAATATTGTTTACACTTTCTTTGTTCTTAATATACAATTACAAATATTTAGTAACAGCATCTTTTTAAAAGTCTATATTTCACCAATAGCGAACTTTAAAATAGTATTATTTTAAAGTTCACTATTATTGAAACATAGACTTTTAAAAAGACCACATTACTGGATATTTGAAATTGTATAATGGTTTAAAATATTTGTATGATTATTTCAGTTAGTGTTAATGGTAATTATCTTTTCATATATATATATATATATATATATATATATATATATATATATATATATATATATATATATATATATATATATATATATATATATATATATATATATATATACATTAACCATTATCAATCCACTGCAGGATAAAGGTCAATCCAAGTTCAATCTATCTTTTCCTATCATTAGCCTCTTTTCTCCACATCACCCCTGCACACTTTCTTATTTCATTCATCCATCTCATATGCGGTCTCTTTCTGGGTCATTACAATCTTTTGTAATCCAGTTTAAATTTTCAGTTGTCCATCTATTATCATCTTTTTTAGCAATATGACCGCCCAACTACACTTCAATCTTTAATTTTTTTCAATGAGGTCAGTAATACGTGTTTGTTCTCTTAACCACATATTGCATTTTTGATCTCTTCTTGTTACTCCCAACATGCATCTCTTCATACTTTTTGAGTGGTCTGAAGTCTTTGTATTGCTTTTCTATTAAGTGTACAAGTCTCAGATTTATAAATAAGAACTGGCAAAACACATTTATTAAAAACCTTCCTTTTCAAATATATAGGCATATTTCCTTTTAGTATCAAGTTATTTCTACCAAAAGCACTCCAACAAACTTTAATTCTACGATGAATTTCATCCATTATGTTTCCATCAAACTCATCATAATCAATCTTTATTTTCATATTTTGAGGTTTTTTAACATTTATCTTTAGTCCTACTATCGTACTTTCATCTGATAACTCCTGCAACATTTCCTGTAGCTCTAAAGCATTATTTGCAAACACAACTACATCATCTGCAAAAGCTAAATGACTTAAATAATCTCCATTTATTTTCACTCATTTAGCTTCCCATTTTAATCCACAAAATACTTCTTGCAGCACTGCTGTTAAAAGTTTTGGAGATATGGAGTCATCCTGTCTTACATCCTTTTCAATGTTGATTTTCCTAGTATCATTATATAATCTAATTGTTGCTGTTGAATTTTTATAAATATTTTTTTAAAATATGACAATATCCTGTATCTATACCTTGATGATCCAATGCTTTAATCACTTGAAGAAATGTTTATAAAATCAAATGCCTTTCATAATCTACAAATCCTAAGCATAATGTCAACTCATATTCATTTGTCCTTTCTATAACTTTTATAATTTCTTTCAATACCTGGATATGATCTACTTTACTAAAACCACTTTTAAATCCAGCTTGTTTTCTTGGTTGATGGAAATCCAGTGTTTTCTGTAAATGAGTAGTAATTATCTTAGTAAAAATTTTGTATAAAACTGATAAAAGACTGATAGGTCTGTAAATTCTAATATTTTCTTAATCACCTTTTTTAAATATTAATATTAATATTGCATTCTTCCAATCAACTGCTATATCTTTATCATTTATACATTTGGTATATAACTTTGCTAAAATAAATTATTTTTCTTCACCTGCTTTTTTTTTTTCATAAATTTAATTGCATGTCTCACTTCCTCATTCAAAAATCCTGGGCAATTCAGAAGATATAATAGGTATAGAAGGCACTTGTTCTTTATTGCTATATAATTCTTGATAGCAGTCATCTACACATTTCATGATGTCTTCTCTCTTTTTATTAATAATGCCATCTTTTTTTATTGCAGATATAAATTTCCTACCAATACCAAATTGCTGTTTTACACTATTTACACTTTTATTCTTTTCTACAGCTTTCCTTGCTAGTTCACAATTATACTTTCTTATATCATTTTCAACTATTTTCTGCCCCATTTTACAAAATTTGAGATACTCATTCTTTTAAAATCCATCATTGTTGTATATACTCACATTCCTTCTTTTTTTTATGAATTCTCTAGTCTCAGTAGTAATTTTATTGGTCAATTGCTGCTTTTTTCTACTAGCTATCTTTGTTGCAGCTTTTAAAAGTGTATCAGTTATTTTCCTATTAATGTCATTTAAATCTGAATCTGTCCAAAATCTACTAATACTTGAAACCGATTTGTAAGTTCTAATTTAAATTCATTAGAATGTTTATTAAGATTAAAAATATCAACTCTAAATATCGTTTTTCTTAATAATTTTTGTCTCACTAGTTTTGCATTAACATGTATCTTACATCTTACTAATCGATGATCATTTCCTGTGTTAAATTTATTAAAAAACATTACAGTTATGAAATATGTATTTTCTGTTAGTCAAAATATAATCCAATTCTGTTGTACCTTCCTTTGGATGCTTCCATGTCCATTTCCTTTTAACATTTCTCTGAAAAAAAGAATTCATAATATAAAGTTGCTTTTTCTGCAAACTCCACAAGTCTATGTCCTCTCTCATTTCTATTACCTTTCTCTCATTTCTATTACCCTTCTCTCATTTCTATTACCCTAACCACAATTACCTACAGCATTTTCATCTTTAATTTGTTTACAAATTCTAGCATTAATCTCTTCCATAACAATTTTAAAATGTGGTTTATGCTAATCAAAAGTATTTTGTACATCCATATAAAAATCTTCTATAACTTCATTACTATGAGAACTTATTGGAGCATATACCTGGATTATCTGCATTTGGTATCTGCTATTAAATTGTAAAACTATTTTTGCCACTCTGTCCGATGCACCATCAATCTCCACAATGCTATTCTTCCATTTTTCATTTATAATAACCCCGTCTCCACTTGTATTTTCAGTATTTGTGCCTTTATAGTAGAGTATATGTCCACTTTTTAAATAAATTGTTTTTCATCTTTTCTTCTAACTTTGTGCACAAAGTCCAATAATGCCCCATTTAATATAATACATTTCTTCTTCTAACTCTTGCAATCTTCCTTCACTTGAAAGTGATCTGCAGTTGTAAGTATCTAAATAAAAAGTCATCATCAAATGGCAGCCTGAGTCCACCATCAGGGGATTCTTAGCACCCTCTGCCTTTGGTCACCAATTGCTGCCTTTGGTTGTTGAAAATTACAGCCACCTGGGAATAAGGGCCATGATTTATTTTTGTCTGTCATGATTGTATATATTGGACAAAATATTCTTAAACTTGGAGGTAAAAAACCAATAAACTTACCACACTGGCCAATGCATGTTAATGAGCATCCTATCCATGTTCATATACTATATGAATAATCACATAGTAATAACAGCTTCAATGACAAGAACATATGGAGTGGACATTAGGGATTTGCCCTGCTCAGTTCTTTTAAGGCCTCCAAGTAGGAATCAAGAGGTTCCTTTCAGTTAATAGCAAACTCATTTCTGCAGCCTTATATGTATATATTATAATGGTAAGATTTGTCCCTACATGTAACAAAATCTAGAACACAGGCAAAATACACTAAAGCTGATCAAATCCAGATATTGGGATCCAGAATTCGATCAGCATTCAATCCTTTCACCTTTGCTCAATGATTTAATACCCTATGGATGACATTTCTCAACATACACAGACATTCAATTTAACCTCAGTCCAGCATTCACTCAGTGTGAAACAAAAGACTCTTAAATTAACTAATTGTCCACTGCTTTCATCAGATATACACACATAAGACTAAGTGGTTTATTAAAATATAAATTATTGCTTATAAAATATAATAGAATTATTTACCTATAGATATGATAACAATAATTATGTGCTTATAATGCTCTTAAAGAAGTTATTTTACTAAATTTATTTATAGCTTAGTGCTTTCAAAGCTCTATGGCTTCATAATCATAGCTGTGTGCAGTTGATAGTGATGAGTGGGCAGAATTCAAATTTATGTTAATTAGATGTTTCAGTATTTGATGATGTATGTGCAATTAAATCTACAGTTGGATAAAATAAATTCAAGGACAATAAATAATGCAAATGAGTTATAATTTTAAATATTATAAATTTAATAAAACAATAACAAACAATAAATCAAAACATACAAAATTATATGATAGGAATGTGAGATATTACCCTCACAGATGTATATGACTAATGAGATTAATGTTACCAATCTCATTATTAGCATTTAATAAAGTGTAGGGTGGTATTGGAGTTTATACCTATATTAATATGTCAAATTTCTAGCTGTTATGTAGTCTTCTAGATCATACAGAACTTTATAGCCAAAGTTATATAACTAACTATAATAGCACTCCTATGGTGTCTATCTTTACAAAGTTAAAGCGAGCATGTAATTAGGCTCAGAGATACACAGGTCCATGTGTTAACCTAGATTAGGTTATATTCTAATGGTAGATAAGCATTTAATATAAAAGGAGAGAAAACTGGTTTATGATAGGTTTACCTATAAACTCTATGGCACATATTAAAATATTAATAAAGCAAAAAGGTGTGAATGGGTCATTATTCACAGGCTTCAGTCTCAAAGACTCGGTTGGTCCTAAAACCATTTAACTTGCCACAAATAGGAACATTAGCAGTTCAGGGAGTGAGATAAGCATTATGAATAATTTAGGTCATTGTGCCCTAGTTCTAAAAGTTTGCTTGAATCTGAACTAAAGTGGATGAGAGTGACATCCACCAGAAACTCTTTAATAATCATGCAGGAAGCATATAATTGTACATTGCATACTTTATAAGGACACATCTACAACTCATACATATATATAATGCAAAAATGTAAATTTATATTAGCGTGCCTTAAAATTAGATAGTGTCTATTGCATATCTACACAATCCAGTTCTCAAATTTAGTATTTCAAATATACTATTTAGCGACTAAATTAATTAGTAACCTAGTTTAAAATTATCACATGCATCTCAACATTTATAAATTTAAGGAGGACAAAGCATATTTGCAGGGTTAATTAGGAATAAAACATTAAAATATGCATTGAGAATATCTCTGTGGCTAATTCCTATCACATATGAGTTACATATATAAATAGTTATAATTCATAAATAGAATTAAGCAAACTACTATTTTAGCAAGATAACTAATTATTGTAATATTAATTCCCAAAACTTAATCAGTAAAATATTAATATGATCTCAAAACAGCGAGTGAGAATGAAAAAATAATAATTCAATTATTTAATAACATTATTATAGCAAAGATTTGAAATTATCTTTGCAGATCAATAAGCTAAAATTATATTTATAAATACTTGCGGTTTTGAGTCATTTGGCATATTAAATACATATAATAGTAAAATGATAAAACCATAGAATAAATTGGATAGATTTAGAAATAGGTATAAAAAGACAGCAGAAAATTATACATTTAGTTTAAAATAGATTATTAGAGTTTTACATTATAAAAGATAATTTAAGTTTTACATTTTAAAAGAGAATTCAAGTTTTACAATCAGGCACGATTTAGCATTTAATGGTTTTCTTTGTAGATTTTAGTAAAGGTGTTTGGGATAGGCAGATATAATAAATAGCTAGCTTTTAAAAGAAAGAATCAAAAGTTACAGTTTATAAACAGAGCTCTGAGAGAAAATTTGCCAATAAGTTGTTTCCATCGCAATTAGTTCAGAAGCACTTGGGAGGATATTATGTTGACACTTTTGATGATGATTTAAAGTTAATAGAGACTTTCCATGGGCTGCTGCTTTGCTTTGCTGGTATACAGCATTAGGTCTTGTTGGCCACAGTTCTTCTCCATTCTCTGGATAAGGGCAGAGAGGTGATTTATCCCCTCTCTACTTGATAATTTTGGAGGTAAAATGGGCATAGGTTCTGCTTATAACTCACCTAATATATGTATGATCGAATACTTGGCAACAAAACTTTAAGTATTTATAATTATCAAACTCTGTTCACCTCTTAATTTTTTACAAGCTTGAAAGTAGCTGAAAAGTCCATTTATTTATTTTAGCAAAACATATTTAATAGTTACAACTGGTAGAAAAACCCATTTATTTATTTTAGAAACACATTTTTAATTATAACCAGTAATTGAGATTTTGTTTTCCTGCATTATTTTGTTATTAACATTTTATATTTACCAAATCAAGTCCTAGCTATTTTAGGACCAATGTGTGACCTACTTTAAAATCTGTTTACAAAATAAAATGTTATCTTGACAAAGTTACTTTCATTTTAGTAGAAGACTAATTTTATAACCATATGTGCAGATTAACAGGAAATATATGTATGTGATTTCAATCATACATCAATAAAAATTGGCTAAATAATTTAACTAAAATATTTCTTAAACTAGAAATATTTATAAAATGAATTTTATATATATATATATATATATTTATAATACATATTTTGCGGGTTCATCCGTGTTAAAAACTTTTAATATCAATATACTGACATTTTGACTTGGTCACACAAGCCATCCACAGAGTTATAAGAAGGTAGAAAGATAGTTGTAGAGGCGCTACAATCACTGGTTTGAATAAAACATTAAAAATCCCACCAATAGCAAAAATGTTAAATTTAAGAATGTTTTTTAAAGAAATCTTTCCAAATAGGAGGAAGTTTGCACGTATCATCTCGCTTATTGATACAATCTGGCCTTTTAAGTATCTCAATGGCTTCTCTGATTTTGCATTGGTAGAGATTATCACATCTGGATATGATGCTAGTACTAGAAAAATCTATTTTAAGACCTGAATCTATAGTATGGAGTGAGAGTGCTGATGCTGATGAGTGTTGTTTAACTGCATTAGCATGCTCATCTCTCCTAATACTGATGCGACGATTACTCATACCTATGTAAGAAGCTTTACAATTTTTACATGAGATTTGATAGACACCATGAGATTCAAGAGGGATTGAATCCTTAGGCTTGGTTATTATATTGCTGATCTTTTGATGAGCAGAAAATGCTGTATCTATGTTATAGCGTTTTAATATACGTCCGATACTGTCTGTAGTTCCTTTTACATATGGAACACAAATCCTAATAGCTGATTTATCATCTTTTTGTTTCCTATTTTGTCTATTTTGGGCTTGAAATAAGGCTCTTTTTACAAATTTGTAATTATAACTATTTGCTAATAAAACACTATTAATATGATTTATTTCTTCTTTCAGATGTGTGTCATCTGAAAGGTTAATTGCTCTATTTAAAAGAGTTTTGGCTACAGAAACTATCTGAGTTGGGTGATGATGAGAATGGAAATGTAAATATCTGTCTGTGTGTGTATCCTTTCTGTAAATAGAAAAAGATAAACTATTTGGTGTTCTGGTGACTAGAACATCAAGAAAAGGGAGTTTTCCATCAGACTCTGTCTCCATTGTAAATTTAATATGAGGATGCATATTATTTAAATGTAAGAAAAAATCATCTAATGTATTTTTTCCATGTTGCCATATGACAAAAGTGTCATCTATGTATCTGAGCCAAATGAGAGGTTTTAAAGATGAAGATTCTAAAGCACGAGTTTCTATATATTCCATGAATAAATCAGCTATTACTCCTGAGATAGGTGAGCCCATAGGAGTACCAAAAACTTGTCTGTAATGCTGTCCATTGTATACAAAATATGTATTTAAGAGACAATGTTTAATCAAAGCAATAATATGGTCTGGTAAATTGCAACGTTGTGAGATTATATTTAAAGCTTCATCAATTGGAATGTTTGTAAACAAAGACACTACATCAAAACTGACCAGAATGTCACTAGCATTAATTTTTAAACTTTTTAAAACAGAAATAAAATGAAGAGAGTTTTTAATATATGATTTAATAGATGTGATTGTAGGTTTAATGAAATCCGATAAGTATCTAGCTAAAATATGAGTTGGAGAACCTATTGCACTTACTATTGGATGAAGAGGGGTATCTGGTTTGTGAATTTTTGGAAGTCCATAAAATTTTGGACAGACACAAGATTTTTCACGAGGGATTATTTTATTTTTTATCTCTGTTTCAATAGGTGATTTATTAATAATAGCTTTTGTTGTTTTTTCCAAATATGTAGTATGATCTCTTTTTGATAGTTTATAAGTTTTATCACTAAGCAGATCTAAAATTTTGTTATGGTAAATGTCACGATCCATTACAACTGTGGCATTACCTTTATCAGCTGGAAGTACAACAATTGATTTGTCCGATTTTATATTATTTAATGCTTGTCTTTCTTTCTTTGAAAAATTATTTTTAGGAAGCTTAGCTTTTTTTAAAATATTACAAATCTCAGCTCTAGCTAAATCAGCCGATGTAGAATCAATTTTATCAAGAGCTGATTCAACATTACAGACAATTTTCTCAAAAGGTATCCGGGAAGGTGTTAAAGCAAAATTGAAACCTTTTTCTAAAACCGAAATTTCATCTGTAGAGAGGGCTTTCAAAGATAAATTGTAAACGGTTTTTTGATTTGCATACATAATGTTTGGGGATTGTGTTCTAATTAGCATTTGCAATTTTTTCTTTTGCTTTGCTGTTACCAATTCCGAATCTTTAAACGATCAAAAACTTGCAATACGATCAAAACTAGTCCACAGTAAAGGATGTATTTTATTACTAAGGAATAAACGTAAATGTAGCAATACTTTATCAATTTTGTCTAAATTTTTCCGAGTTTCTTTAATAAAAGAGTTTAAAATAATATTGCTGGTTTTCCCTCTTGAATCTCATGGTGTCTATCAAATCTCATGTAAAAATTGTAAAGCTTCTTACATAGGTATGAGTAATCGTCGCATCAGTGTTAGGAGAGATGAGCATGCTAATGCAGTTAAACAACACTCATCATCATCAGCACTCTCACTCCATACTATAGATTCAGGTCATAAAATAGATTTTTCTAGTACTAGGATCATATCCAGATGTGATAATCTCTACCAATGCAAAATCAGAGAAGCCATTGAGATACTTAAAAGGCCAGATTGTATCAATAAGCGAGATGATACGTGCAAACTTCCTCCTATTTGGAAAGATTTCTTTAAAAAACATTCTTAAATTTAACATTTTTGCTATTGGTGGGATTTTTAATGTTTTATTCAAACCAGTGATTGTAGCGCCTCTACAACCATCTTTCTACCTTTTTATAACTCTGTGGATGGCTTGTGTGACCAAGTTGAAACATCAGTATATTGATATTAAAAGTTTTTAACACGGATGAACCCGCAAAATATGTATTTTATATATTTAACCCGTGCAAATCTTCGTTTTGACATTACTAACCTCTACGGGGAGGAAATTTTTAAACAGCTTTGTATATTTGAAAGAACGTATTTATCTTTTTTGTTAGCGTGCAAAAATCACAACATTATACCCACTTGCTGTAAAATTGTGTTTCACAAGAACAATTATAATGTTAGTAAAATTCTAAGGAAAACCAGCAATATTATTTTAAACTCTTTTATTAAAGAAACTCGGAAAAAATTAGACAAAATTGATAAAATATTGCTACATTTACGTTTATTCCTTAGTAATAAAATACATCCTTTACTGTGGACTAGTTTTGATCGTATTGCAAGTTTTCGATCGTTTAAAGATTCGGAATTGGTAACAGCAAAGCAAAAGAAAAAATTGCAAATGCTAATTAGAACACAATCCCCAAACATTATGTATCCAAATCAAAAAAACCGTTTACAATTTATCTAAGAAAGCCCTCTCTACAGATGAAATTTCGGTTTTAGAAAAAGGTTTCAATTTTGCTTTAACACCTTCTCGGATACCTTTTGAGAAAATTGTCTGTAATGTTGAATCAGCTCTTGATAAAATTGATTCTACATCGGCTGATTTAGCTAGAGCTGAGATTTGTAATATTTTAAAAAAGCTAAGCTTCCTAAAAATAATTTTTCAAAGAAAGAAAAGACAAGCATTAAATAATATAAAATCGGACAAATCAATTGTTGTACTTCCAGCTGATAAAGGTAATGCCACAGTTGTAATGGATCGTGACATTTACCATAACAAAATTTTAGATCTGCTTAGTGATAAAACTTATAAACTATCAAAAAGAGATCATACTACATATTTGGAAAAAACAACAAAAGCTATTATTAATAAATCACCTATTGAAACAGAGATAAAAAATAAAATAATCCCTCGTGAAAAATCTTGTGTCTGTCCAAAATTTTATGGACTTCCAAAAATTCACAAACCAGATACCCCTCTTCGTCCAATAGTAAGTGCAATAGGTTCTCCAACTCATATTTTAGCTAGATACTTATCGGATTTCATTAAACCTACAATCCCATCTATTAAATCATATATTAAAAACTCTCTTCATTTTATTTCTGTTTTAAAAAGTTTAAAAATTAATGCTAGTGACATTCTGGTCAGTTTTGATGTCGTGTCTTTGTTTACAAACATTCCAATTGATGAAGCTTTAAATATAATCTCACAACGTTGCAATTTACCAGACCATATTATTGCTTTGATTAAACATTGTCTCTTAAATACATATTTTGTATACAATGGACAGCATTACAGACAAGTTTTTGGTACTCCTATGGGCTCACCTATCTCAGGAGTAATAGCTGATTTATTCATGGAATATATAGAAACTCATGCTTTAGAATCATCATCTTTAAAACCTCTCATTTGGCTCAGATACATAGATGACACTTTTGTCATATGGCAACATGGAAAAAATACATTAGATGATTTTTTCTTACATTTAAATATTATGCGTCCTCATATTAAATTTACAATGGAGACAGATTCTGATGGAAAACTCCCTTTTCTTGATGTTCTAGTCACCAGAACACCAAATAGTTTATCTTTTTCTATTTACAGAAAGGATACACACACAGACAGATATTTACATTTCCATTCTCATCATCACCCAACTCAGATAGTTTCTGTAGCCAAAACTCTTTTAAATAGAGCAATTAACCTTTCAGATGACACACATCTGAAAGAAGAAATAAATCATATTAATAGTGTTTTATTAGCAAATAGTTATAATTACAAATTTATAAAAAAAGCCTTATTTCAAGCCCAAAATAGACAAAATAGGAAACAAAAAGATGATAAATCAGCTATTAGGATTTGTGTTCCATATGTAAAAGGAACTACAGACAGTATCGGACGTATATTAAAACGCTATAACATAGATACAGCATTTTCTGCTCATCAAAAAATCAGCAATATAATAACCAAGCCTAAGGATTCAATCCCTCTTGAATCTCATGGTGTCTATCAAATCTCATGTAAAAATTGTAAAGCTTCTTACATAGGTATGAGTAATCGTCGCATCAGTGTTAGGAGAGATGAGCATGCTAATGCAGTTAAACAACACTCATCATCATCAGCACTCTCACTCCATACTATAGATTCAGGTCATAAAATAGATTTTTCTAGTACTAGGATCATATCCAGATGTGATAATCTCTACCAATGCAAAATCAGAGAAGCCATTGAGATACTTAAAAGGCCAGATTGTATCAATAAGCGAGATGATACTTGCAAACTTCCTCCTATTTGGAAAGATTTCTTTAAAAAACATTCTTAAATTTAACATTTTTGCTATTGGTGGGATTCTTAATGTTTTATTCAAACCAGTGATTGTAGCGCCTCTACAACTATCTTTCTACCTTTTTATAACTCTGTGGAAGGCTTGTGTGACCAAGTCGAAACGTCAGTATATTGATATTAAAAGTTTTTAACACGGATGAACCCGCAAAATATGTATTTTATATATTTAACCTGTGCAAATCTTCGTTTTAACATTACTAACCTCTACGGGAAGGAAATTTTTAAACAGCTTCGTATATTTGAAAGAACGTGGAGTAAGAAAAGTAAGTTACTTTGTAATTTATCTTTTTTGTTAGCGTGCAAAAATCACAACGTTATACCCACTTGCTGTAAAATTGTGTTTCACAAGAACAATTATAATGTTAGTAAAATTCTAAGGAAAACCAGCAATATTATTTTAAACTCTTTTATTAAAGAAACTCGGAAAAAATTTAGACAAAATTGATAAAATATTGCTACATTTACGTTTATTCCTTAGTAATAAAATACATCCTTTACTGTGGACTAGTTTTGATCGTATTGCAAGTTTTCGATCGTTTAAAGATTCGGAATTGGTAACAGCAAAGCAAAAGAAAAAATTGCAAATGCTAATTAGAACACAATCCCCAAACATTATGTATCCAAATCAAAAAAACCGTTTACAATTTATCTAAGAAAGCCCTCTCTACAGATGAAATTTCGGTTTTAGAAAAAGGTTTCAATTTTGCTTTAACACCTTCTCGGATACCTTTTGAGAAAATTGTCTGTAATGTTGAATCAGCTCTTGATAAAATTGATTCTACATCGGCTGATTTAGCTAGAGCTGAGATTTGTAATATTTTACAAAAAGCTACCCTCTCTACAGATGAAATTTCGGTTTTAGAAAAAGGTTTCAATTTTGCTTTAACACCTTCCCGGATACCTTTTGAGAAAATTGTCTGTAATGTTGAATCAGCTCTTGATAAAATTGATTCTACATCGGCTGATTTAGCTAGAGCTGAGATTTGTAATATTTTAAAAAAAGCTAAGCTTCCTAAAAATAATTTTTCAAAGAAAGAAAGACAAGCATTAAATAATATAAAATCGGACAAATCAATCGTTGTACTTCCAGCTGATAAAGGTAATGCCACAGTTGTAATGGATCATGACATTTACCATAACAAAATTTTAGATCTGCTTAGTGATAAAACTTATAAACTATCAAAAAGAGATCATACTACATATTTGGAAAAAACAACAAAAGCTATTATTAATAAATCACCTATTGAAACAGAGATAAAAAATAAAATAATCCCTCGTGAAAAATCTTGTGTCTGTCCAAAATTTTATGGACTTCCAAAAATTCACAAACCAGATACCCCTCTTAGTCCAATAGTAAGTGCAATAGGTTCTCCAACTCATATTTTAGCTAGATACTTATCGGATTTCATTAAACCTACAATCCCATCTATTAAATCATATATTAAAAACTCTCTTCATTTTATTTCTGTTTTAAAAAGTTTAAAAATTAATGCTAGTGACATTCTGGTCAGTTTTGATGTCGTGTCTTTGTTTACAAACATTCCAATTGATGAAGCTTTAAATATAATCTCACAAGCGTTGCAATTTACCAGACCATATTATTGCTTTGATTAAACATTGTCTCTTGCAATGATATAGATTGCAGAGGCTTCTACTATGTGGTGATGCTGAACTGAGATCAGACCCATGTAGCTATCTGGTTTGCTATGCTGAGTTTGAAGACATTACGTGTCTAAAAAATTCACACTTGCAAGCTGAATAGAAATTGTTTCATAAACACTCAGAGTTTGTATTCAGATCTAGTTTCTTTATTCCTGTCTTTCACTGACGATAGCAAATAGCTTGAAATCATGATCTGAAAGTGGAATTATAGTTAGAGATAGTGAATACTAACTACTCTGACGTTTATGTAAACAAAACATACGCTTGATTGGCAGTCTTGGTAGGATGCCATCTGTGGACATAAATACAAGCGTTAGCAAGTTTTTTAACTTGCATTTTTGTTTATCATATATATATATATATATATATATATATATATATATTGTAACCTAGTGTTATTGACACTTGGTTTATTTGGGATTGTTTCCACAGAAAAACAATGCTATTTTTTTTAGAAAAATAAAAAGATAAAATAATAATAATATTAAGTGATTAGTAAGGTATGCTATTTACTCACTTTAATGTGTTTTAAGCAAATAACTAAAAAAATTTGGTAATCCAATGTCATTTTGAAGAAGAGCATGAATAATTTAATTAAAATTTAACAATAAGAGCAATTTAATATACTATAAAAGCACATATCATAAACAGTAATTGATTTTGGATGGGTAGAGGGGAGAGTGGATAAGTGTCTTATCATAAAGCACAATAACTTCTGATAATTTATTTTTGTAGAAAATCATATTTAAAAGAAATATACATCACTAACTATTAACCTTTTAACCGCTAATTTTATCATTGGTTGTATCAGATAATTATCAAATCTTTTAATTGGCCAACTCACAAACTGAAGACAAAGCCTATTGTTAAAACATATTCGCCTATAATATTAAATTCAACTCAGATACGTTTATAAAAAAGTATATTATTAATTTTTCAGGTTATGAAGAGAGCGAAAGTTCTTTCAAAAATAAATTGTTATTTATTTATTCTAAAATATTCAATATCGGCAACATAAAAGTTATAATGTAAACAAAAAGATCGACTTTTACGTTATAGAAAAGTAAATATTTGTTTTTACTACATCTTCAATATTTTTACTTAAATCTTCAATATTTTTCGAAAATAATTTTGTTTTTTTATTATTCTCTCTGAAAATAATTTTAATTTCTCAAAATATTCTTTTATAATAATTAAATCGTATTCGAAATGAAAATCTCAGCGTTTTTCTTTATTTTCTTTTATCAGGCAGTTTCTTTGTTCTTTCCAGCCAATCAGAATGTCTTTTTCGGCTGAGAGCATGCTAAGAACCAATCACAAATAATGTTCCTTCTTTGTTTAGGTTTAAATGCATTTTTTTTCTATTTTTTACTTTAAAATAAATCGGAAGATGTCACCATCGTACAGAACTTTTAAAAACGAATTCAATACGTGTTTAACGAATATTTTCGTATAAAAACTGGCTGAGTTAGAGTGATGTCAGATGTCAACGAGGAGCCTCGTAAGAGGCGGGCAAAGAGTTAATTAAGTATATTTATTATTTTTCATTATTTGTCAAATTATTTTGTAATCCATTTAAATCATACGGAAATATATGACTGTAATAAGTTTTTTTTTCTTTCTTTTGTTTATGTATAATTAAATGATTATTTTTCTGTAAGAGGTCGCTAAAAGAAGACCGCCAAATTTTGAAGAAAGTTTAGTCTGACATTAGTTTTACAAGGAAGAAGCAGTACTGAAATTCGGTAACAAATTTTTTTTATTTTTTTTTATTGCAGAAATAAATATAAGTCAAGTAAATTTTTAATAATATCATGCGTGGCTAACCCTTCTTGATAAGATATTCTGTTTTCTGTTGCCACCTACCTATTTAAAGCTTTTTATACGCAAAAATATACTATCTTCTGCTAAAGTTCAAAATGACCGTATTGACTACAGCAATCACGGAAAGTGTCATTATGTTTAAAATAAGTAATACAAGTAATTTCCAGGAAATAATCAATTATTTGTTAACTTTACCTTATTTAATAATCTTTTTGTGGTATAAAAAGAAAAATTATAATTAAAAAGACCTATTATAAAAGCCAAAAAAAATTAACTAGAAAATTTCTCACTCTTTCTAAAAGAAATTGTCTGCTTTGAAAATAATGTAAGTTCCCCACATTAAAATATGTTTTATTCACTGAAAATTATCTAAAAATAATATTAATGATCAATGATATTTACTTATGCACCTGTATATTTTTTAAAAAGAAAATATAAATTTTCTCAAGGCAAATATTGGAAAATTTGTATGTGTGCATTTACGGAGAATTCCTTATTAAAGACAAATTACAATTCCTAGAGTAGGAATAAAAACTACAAACATTAGTGACTTAATTATAACCATAATATAATATGTTATATTATACATCAACTGGAGTCGTTAAAACTTTATATCCACGTAAGTCAGCTGCAGTCGTTATAATAATAGTATTTTTGGAAAATTTGCGCATTAGTTTTATTCCTAAGCCAGCTAGCTAAAAATGATACATATCGCCAATAATAAAAAAGAAAAGAATTGTATATGTGATCATCTATCGTCAAATATTTGTCATGTTAAAATATGTATTGTTTTCTTGGATCCCACAATTATATCAGTTAATTCAAGGAAGAGTTAACATTTAATGCTGCTATGTTTTCTTTGCCCAATTTATTAATTGCACCAGAATGGAGGCAACTTTTATATAAATGAAATAATAAAATGTGTTTCTTATTTTAAATTTGCTTCGTGAACTACGAATGGATCAAGTTCTTCATCTAGATAAATTGCCCAACGGAAAAACATTTTTCTAGTGAGATAATAAGCACTTGTTAAGTAATGTTTTTTTTTTTTACTAATTTGTAAAATTATGTGTATTTTTTTTTTTATATCAACAGGTGAAAGGCTGTATAGTCAAGTAATATTTAAATGACCTTGTAATCATAAAGGTATGTTTTCATGTAATTATTCTAGGTTAAATTTATATTTGACATGGAAAAAAAAAATTTTTTTTTATAAAATGTGTTTACTTATGATATGCAATTATGGGTATAAATTTATATGTTAGATGCGTAAAAGAAGAAAAATTTAGATACTTAATAGGTAAAATATCTAGTTAAAATTATCAGAAGTAATTAAAGAGAAGTGCTATACAGGATATTACTTATTTAAAGTTTGAAACAAATTTATACTATGTTAATTGAGGAACGTATTCCCAATTATTCTTTATTAACGCATTCACTTAATTTAGTTCAAGATACTATACTACCAATTACTTGTTGAATGTTTCTTTGGCAAAGGTGATAATTATTATGGTTAATTCTGTGATATCCATTAATTTCAGACGTTGATCTAAGTATACCCGGAACATAAATTTAGTGTAATTAGTGTATTTGCTTGTCTTGCCCCGATATATCATTGGTATATGCTTAAGATTCGCATAAGTAATAATTGTAATGTCTTTATTTTATGGGATGGAAAATGATCTCCCCAAAAGCTTTATTTTCCATGAGGGGGAATATATAAATCTAGTATTCAGGTATGTTTATAACCCAAGTGATCACTTCTCAGAGTTAGGACGATCAGTAATTTATATCGTATTTAGTGTACTTCATTCGTTAAAATCCCAGGAGACGATTATATTTGGTGTGTGTTCCTATTATGCCCAAGTAAGAGGCAAGGACCCACCAAACTATTTTAATATAGTAGTTAACTCTAAAAACCTTCAGTGTTATTCCATATTCCTCATGAGAAAATAGAGATAATTCCACCACGGAAGGTGTTGAATATTGTGTTTTGTTTAGAAAGTTATGGCAAAATAACAGGCATATTGGAGGTTAATTCCTCATGATCCATATCATTGCAAGCTGAATAGAAATTGTTTCATAAACGCTCAGAGTTTGTATTCAGATCTAGTTTCTTTATTCCTGTCTTTCACTGACGATAGCAAATAGCTTGAAATCATGATCTGAAAGTGGAATTATAGTTAGAGATAGTGAATACTAACTACTCTGATGTTTATGTAAACAAAACATACGCTTGATTGGCAGTCTTGGTAGGACGCCATCTGTGGACATAAATACAAGCATTAGCAAGTTTTTTAACTTGCATTTTTGTTTATCATAAATGTACCTTTGAGGTCTTTCTTGCAATGATATAGATTGCAGAGGCTTCTACTATGTGGTGATGCTGAACTGAGATCAGACCCATGTAGCTATCTGGTTTGCTATGCTGAGTTTGAAGACATTACGTGTCTAAAAAATTCACGCTTGCAAGCTGAATAGAAATTGTTTCATAAACGCTCAGAGTTTGTATTCAGATCTAGTTTCTTTATTCCTGTCTTTCACTGACGATAGCAAATAGCTTGAAATCATGATCTGAAAGTGGAATTATAGTTAGAGATAGTGAATACTAACTACTCTGACGTTTATGTAAACAAAACATACGCTTGATTGGCAGTCTTGGTAGGACGCCATCTGTGGACATAAATACAAGCGTTAGCAAGTTTTTTTAACTTGCATTTTTGTTTATCATAAATGTACCTTTGAGGTCTTTCTTGCAATCTATATCCTTGCAAGAGGCTTCTACTATGTGGTGATGCTGAACTGAGATCAGACCCATGTAGCTATCTGGTTTGCTATGCTGAGTTTGAAGACATTACGTGTCTAAAAAATTCACGCTTGCAAGCTGAATAGAAATTGTTTCATAAACGCTCAGAGTTTGTATTCAGATCTAGTTTCTTTATTCCTGTCTTTCACTGACGATAGCAAATAGCTTGAAATCATGATCTGAAAGTGGAATTATAGTTAGAGATAGTGAATACTAACTACTCTGACGTTTATGTAAACAAAACATACGCTTGATTGGCAGTCTTGGTAGGATGCCATCTGTGGACATAAATACAAGCGTTAGCAAGTTTTTTAACTTGCATTTTTGTTTATCATAAATGTACCTTTGAGGTCTTTCTTGCAATGATATAGATTGCAGAGGCTTCTACTATGTGGTGATGATGAACTGAGATCAGACCCATGTAGCTATCTGGTTTGCTATGCTGAGTTTGAAGACATTATGTGTCTAAAAAATTCACGCTTGCAAGCTGAATAGAAATTGTTTCATAAACGCTCAGAGTTTGTATTCAGATCTAGTTTCTTTATTCCTGTCTTTCACTGACGATAGCAAATAGCTTGAAATCATGATCTGAAAGTGGAATTATAGTTAGAGATAGTGAATACTAACTACTCTGACGTTTATGTAAACAAAACATACGCTTGATTGGCAGTCTTGGTAGGACGCCATCTGTGGACATAAATACAAGCGTTAGCAAGTTTTTTAACTTGCATTTTTGTTTATCATAAATGTACCTTTGAGGTCTTTCTTGCAATGATATAGATTGCAGAGGCTTCTACTATGTGGTGATGCTGAACTGAGATCAGACCCATGTAGCTATCTGGTTTGCTATGCTGAGTTTGAAGACATTACGTGTCTAAAAAATTCACGCTTGCAAGCTGAATAGAAATTGTTTCATAAACGCTCAGAGTTTGTATTCAGATCTAGTTTCTTTATTCCTGTCTTTCACTGACGATAGCAAATAGCTTGAAATCATGATCTGAAAGTGGAATTATAGTTAGAGATAGTGAATACTAACTACTCTGACGTTTATGTAAACAAAACATATGATTGATTGGCAGTCTTGGTAGGACGCCATCTGTGGACATATATATATATATATATATATATATATATATATATATATATATATATATATATATATATATATACCAAAACATAACAATAATTTAAACTAAAAGATTTCCTAAATTAAAAATATTTATAAAATGAATATATATATCTGTAATCTATACATATACTATTAAATTACAGACATACCACTTGCATATATATATATATATATATATATATATATATATATATATATATATATATATATATATATATATATATATATTCTGCATATATAGTAATTTAATGTTATTTTAATGGGTACACTGGAAGGGTTTAAACCTGGCATGTGGATAGATGTGTGGGTAAAATAAGTGAAATGGGCAGATGGATGAAACTGACCGTTATATTATCAAATATTGTCACTTGAAAAATCATAAATAATTATTATAAATAAGAACAACTTTCATTAATATTGTTTGAATTTGTTATAGATGTATGGGATTTAATGACATATATGTGTGTAATGTGCGTAAGCAACTAAACCATTCATATCTATGACACACTCCTCTAAGTTTATTTAAAAATAATTCTATGTATTTGCATAAGACATCTCAATATATATAAATATATTACTAGAATCTATGTTTAGAATGTGAATTAAAAACTTGACTGCACAGAAGTGATAATTGGACATTCAATTTATATAAACTACAACAAATTTGATTTTGTAGTATGAATATTTATCTGAAATTTTGATTGATTTACACACACACACACATATATATATATATATATATATATATATATATATATATATATAATTTTTTGGGTAAAACCATGTATTATTTTCTATTATATACTGATATTATGACAAACTAGCATCTGCCATTATCAAGGTAAACTCCTAAAAGAAAATTTATTCGATCTCAAAGTGTGACATGACTGAGTATGAGTTGAATCATGATAATTAGGAAAATACTTTAGTATTCAGAATGTGAGGTTTATCAAAATGTATATGTCTCTAGTTTTACCACCTATTAATTTAAAGTCAATATTAAAATACATAGATAATATGAGAGGTTTTCCTATGACTGAAAACAGTTGTGATTCATCAGCCATATTTAAACCAGTAGGTCTTTTTAATATTTGAATTGTTTCTATCATGGTTCTCAAATCATACCTCTCCAAATTAGCAAGCAATTGTCAAAGTCAGGTTTGTGACCAATTTCTAAATAAATGGGAAGTAAAACATTATGTGTTAACTTTTTAATTCTCATCATCACCCTGTTCATTTTTTTTCTGTAACAAAAATCTTTTGACGAGAGCTTATAATGTATCTGATAAAGAACATCATGCTTAATAAATAGAATGTTCAAAAATATTCTATGTTCTAATGATTATAATAAAAACATCATATGTAAGGATTTACATAGCATTGCTAATAAGGAAAAAAAGAGGATAGTATTGACAATTCATCTTTTAATAGAGTATTTTTACCATATACTAAAAGGGTTATTGACATAATCAATATAATATTATTTTGTTTTATTATAAAGACTACTTTTTCTATTGGCAAAAAAATAGTGATTTTTACATAAAACTAAATACAGAATATTTTTGGAACACCAAAAAGTTTATGAAATTTTAAATTTGCAGTGCTCAAGAACCTATGTAGGTCAGTCTAATAGATGAATAAATGTCAGAAATAAGGAACATAAAAATGTTTTTAATTAATAAATTAACACATCAATTTTTAACCACCATTTTTTTAGAAATTGATCACAAGCCTCGCATTGACATCACAAAAACGCTTGCTAATTTCAGGAGATATTATTTGAGTACCATGAGAGAGTCAATTTAAATATTAATACAACCTACTGGTTTAAATATGGCTTTTGAAGCACAACATATTCAGGACATATGGAAACCTTTCATTTTATCTATGTCTTCGAATATTGACCTTAAATCGATAGTTGTTAAAATTAAGAGAAATATTCATTTTGATAAACCTCATATTCTGAATACTAAATTATTTTAAGCTAATTCTCGTGCTTCATCTCACACTCAGTCACATTACATTTTGAAATTTGAACATGCTTTCTTTCAAAAGTTTACCTTGACAATGGTGGATGCTAATTCGTCAAAATATTGGTGTATTATAGAAAACAATACAGGGTTTTACCCAAAAAAATAATTTTATCTACATCATACAATCATGAAAACATTGTATATATATATATATATATATATATATATATATATATATATATATATATATATATATATATATATATATATATATATATATATATATATATATATATATATATATGAAGTTGATAAAAGGTAGAAAGATGGTTGTAGAAAAGCTACAAAACTGATTTTAAAAAAAAAAATGTTAAAGTTCCACTAATAGCAAAAATGTTAAATTAAGAATGTTTTTTTTTTTTTTAAAAAAAAAATATCTTTCCAAATAAGAGAAAGTTTGCATGTATCATATCATTTATTGATACAATTTCGCCTTTTATGAATCTTGATGGCTTCACTAATTTTGCACTGGTAGAGATTATCACATCTGGATATGATCCTTTTAAAAGAAAAATCAATTTTATGACCGGAATCTATAGTTTGGAATTAGAGTGATGAAGATAAGTGTTGATTAACTGCATTAGCATGCTCATCTCTCCTAACACTGATGTGACAATTATTCATACCTATGTAAGAAGTTTTACAATTTTCACATGAGATTTAATAAACACCATAAGATTCAAGAAGGATTGAATCCCTAGGCTTGGTTATTAGATTGCTGATTCTTTGATGAGTAGAAAATGCTGTATCTATATTATAGCATTTCACTATACATCCAATATTGTCTGTAGTTCCTTTTACATGTGGAACAGAAATCCTAATAGCTGATTTACCAAATTTTGTTTTCTATTTTGTTCATGTTGGTCTTGAAATGAGGCTTTTTTATATAAGTTTATAATTATAACAATTTGCTAATAAAACATCATTAATATAATTTATTTCTTCCTTTAGATGTCACTAATCTGAAATGTGAATTGCTCTATTTAAAAGAGTATTGGCTACAAAAACTATCTGAGTTGGGTGACGATGAGAATGTAAATATAAATATCTGTCTGTGTGTGTATTATTTCTGTAAATCGAAAAAAGATAAACTATTTGATGTTATGATGATGAGAACATCAAGAAAAGGGAGTTTTCATTCAGACTCTGTCTCCATTGTAGTATCCATTGTAAATTTAATATGAAGATGTATATTATTTAAATGTAAGAAAAAATAATCTAATTTATTTTTCCATGTTGTCAAATGACAAAAGTGTCATATATATATATATATATATATATATATATATATATATATATATATATATATATATATATATATATATATATATATATATATATATATATATATATATATATATATATATATATATATATATAATCAAAACTACCCCAAATCTAAAATTAAACCAGACCAGCATAAAAATAATATTAAAACACAACCTAAGGTTTCACTGCTACAAGCAGACTTCTCAAGTGTAAAGAACTTAAAAAAAACCACACATTATATATACTATTAAAAACTACCCACAAATCCATTCACTTCCCATCCACCCTTAATATTAAAAGAACTCTTAAATAAGTCAATTGCTTCAGAATAATAAATTTTCAATAATAAAGACTCTTTAATTCTTCTTTTGATTTCATTTCTCTCAAAGAAGACAACCTTAGCTTCATCAAAATCAATAGTGTGGCCTGTATCTTTTTCATGGACATACAAAAGCAGAATTAAGATATCTATTTTTAACTCTACTTTTATGAACCTTTATTCTTTCATTTAAACTCAAACTACTCTGACCTATGTAAACCTTCTTACAAATAAACAAGGAATAAAATATACCACACCAGGAATAGTCTTTCTATCAAAAACTTCTTTTGTATTATTTAATAAATTATTCAATGTAACACCCCTTTTCCAAGCAATTTTCTTATTTCCAAACAATTTACTATTTCTACACACAATTTTATAAGAAGACAATTTAAATGGCAAAGAAATAAAATCATATTTTTCTTTAACCTTTACATCCTTACAAATATTAGTATTAAATAAAATACTTTTAACAAATTTATCAGAGTATCCAACACTCAAATAATCTTTATAAAATTGATATTTCTGAAACAAAGCTACCCCACTAGAATTATTTAATTTAATATTCATATGACAATAATTCCTTAAAGCAGCTACTTTATGAGGTACAGACTGATAGCTATCAGGTTTAATTATAGATCTTAATTCTTTACTTTTAACTAAATGACTGCACAATAAACAATTAGTTTCTATATTTCTAATCACCAAAAGATCTAAAAATTTTAACTTACCAAAATCTAACCCCCCTCCTTCTAACACAAATTTTATAGAAGGATCAAAACAATTAAACTCATTTACAAATTCCTTCAATTTATCATTCTCAACTACAAATAAACAATCATCAACATATCTGACAAATAATTTTACATACAAACAATTCTTTTTAATAATAATTTCCTCTTCCATAAAACTAATATAAACTGAACATTCTAAAGGAGAAATAATATAACCTATTATCCACCCTTCCTTAATCTTATAAAAATTACCTCTATAAGTAAAATACATAGAATCTTCCAATAACAAAAGCAAATCTTTAATTACCTTAATTTTATTTTTTGATAAAGAACTTTTCTTAATCAATACAGACAAAAGAACATCAATACTGCTTAACCTATTAACAGACTGATACATATTTTCAATATCTAAACTTTCAAATACCCAATTACTTTCCATTTTAAAATTATTAATCTTATCAAAAGCCTCAAAAGAAGAAGAAACTGTGTACTGACCAAAATCAACAAATTGTTTTAAAAAATTATTCAAGAATCTAGAAATACCCTCTACAACACTTTATGCTTGTAATGTTATATATATATATATATATATATATATATATATATATATATATATATATATATATATATATATATATATATATATATATATATATATATATATATATATATATATATATATATATATATATATATATATATCTGATCCAAGTGAGATGTTTTAAAAATGATGATTTTAAAGCAGGTGTTTTTATATTTCCAATGAATAAATCAGCTATAACTCCTGAGATAGGAGTACCAAAAACTTGTCTTTACTGCTGTCCATAGTATACACATTATGTGTTCATTAAACAATGTTTAATCAAAGCAATAATATGGTTTGGTAAATTGCAACGTTGTGAAATTACCTTTAAAGCTTCATCATTGGGAAAAATTGTAAACAAAAACACGACATCAAAACTGACCAGTATGTTATTAGCATTAATTTTTAAATTTTTTAAAACAGAAATAAAGTGAAAAAAGTTTTTAATATAGGATGTAATAGATGGAATTGTAGGTTTAATGAAATCCGATAAATATCTAGCTGAAATATGAGTTAGAGATCCTATTGCACTTACTATTGGACGAAGGGGATATATGATTTGTTTATTTTTGGAAGTCCATAAATTGTCAACAGACAGATGACTTTTCACGAGGGATTATTTTATTTTTTATCTCGTTTCAATGGGAGATTTATTGATAATGGCTTTTTTTTTCCAATACGTAGTATGATCTCTTTTTGCTAGTTTATATATATATATATTTCTAACCTAGTCAATTTGCATCTTCAATTCCGGGCAGTATATTATATTTAATAAAACGGGTTCTAACTCAGTTAATAATCAATAAATAAAATATTCAGCATTAAAATTAAATTTTTCGCTATCTGAAATTTAAAATACAAATAAGGTTCAGTTTATAAAAAGTAAATTAAATAAATACTTAATATTTTAATGATACTTGGAAGTTGAAATACAGGTGATAAGATAGATTACATTGATCTAATACCCTACAAGATACTACCTCAATGGCATAAGAACACTACCCCACTATTACTATTTCAAATAAATAAATTTATAGTATTCTTATGACCTTAATAAATCCTACTCACTAATATTAAGCTAATAATTAAATCTTAATCTTCTATTCATAATAATTTAGCTCTATAAAATCTCAGGTTCATAAAATTTATTCTAAGTTAATTAAAATTTACAGTAAATATGAGAAGGGATTTTATGTCATAATCTACTACACTTAAACAAATAATAACAAATAATAATAATAATATTCTTCATTGTATGAACTAATTCTGTATATCTTTTCTTTTCACTATTTTTATTACCATAATAAAATAATAAAATATAATATAATCTTTTATATTCATGTAATAATATAATAAATATGTGGTAGCATTTGATAATCTGACAAATAACGGTATGTGGCAGCAGATAGCATATAATTCAATGTACTATTATGATAAGTAATTTATGACCATAATATTATAAAAATATATATGATTACTTAATTAAATGAATACCAAGAATATATTCGAATTCTTAAAATAATTGTTTATTTATCTTTGTGCAAAAATTTTATGTTTAATTTAGTGACTCTGTGTTATAGATGCATGGTGATGATGGGAAAAATAAATAATCAGACACAAATTTTTGAATAAACAAATTTAACAAAGTTTATTATTAACAATAAATAAAACAACAATTTATTTACAGTATTTACATAGGATATCCTCACTTCGTTTGACATTTTATATTACTTGGTTATTAAACAATCTATAATTTATTTAAGTCTTCATCTGACTAAAATAATAACAATAAAATAATACCATTTATTTATCTCTTTCTAATTAAACTTATGATAAATTACATTTATTTATTTTTATTGAAATATATCCTATCCTTAAATATTATTTGATTATACCTTTCTTTCTAAAAAAAATCCATAGAAACTTACTATGGAAAAACATAAAATAACATTATTGTGAGTATGGAATTTTTTAAAATTAAACAATTTTCATTCTGCAATGTTAAAAGAAAAATACTATATAAGATATCTACTATTAATTTATTATTAAATTGTGTGGATACTGTAGTTCACTGCACTGTGATTATCAAATATAACATATCCCACTTGATACCACTGTAATATTATATAATTGTAACTACTGATACATTCCTTATTATTTAATAAATATAAAATTATACTTATGCTTATTGTTTATATTCTTTTACTTTATAAACATTCTATTTTAAAAATATGCAATACTTATTTCAATTAAAAATAAAGCATTTAAAAGTTATTTAACATTTTAAAGAACAACTTTGTTTTATATAATTTATTCTTAAAATTTTATATTTTATTTCCAAAATAAATTTAAAAAAATATATCCTATGATTCTTTTTCTCCTTTTAGGATTCATTGGATTTTCAATTCCAATTTATACAAATTCTACTTCTTCTAAGTAAATGAAATAATCTCATTCAAACGATAGCATATCTTAAACTCTAAAATTATCTATTATTTATTTTCAAATATATCATATGACAATGTAGATACATTGAAATCTAGATAGTGGAACAGATTTATAACTCATAACATATATTGAAATATCATAGCACAGTGTATCAATAAGAAATAGAGGCCTGACATATTTTGTCCAAAGTTTTCCAATACATTAATAATATCAAGCTGTTCCTTCAGCTTTATTAAACATCAATACTTCAAGAGAAATAGACACTGTCCAAAATAAATTTATCAGTTACAGGGCACTGTTAGCTGTACGGTATATCTGTACAAAGACTATAAAATATTATTCATATTTCCTCATCACATCCTATTAGAACATCATATTGGTTTCCTGTTCACCATAGTACTACCAAGCCACTACCTTATCATTATTTTCTAAGGATTTATCACATCTTACATTGACAAAATACTATTTTGCATATTCAATACAATAAATAAAATTCATTTAATTAGAGACAAATATGAACTGGTATTTGTGGACATGATACAGAAATGCCACAAAGGTCAACAAAATAAGCCTGCAAATAAGAATTATGCTGGGAAGCTTATACCTATTATAACCTAAAAAACCAAGTGAGTTATTGGCCATCGACTTATTTGGTTCTTTGCCTTCATTTTGCCAATACAGTTCCATTTTAGTGACATATGACATTTTCTCAAAGTTAGTACAAGTGTATCATTTGAATAAAGCCTACACAAAATCATCGATCGCTGTACTGAGACAAACAGTTTGTAAAGGTGGGTAAACCTATCACAATTTTGAGCAGTTATGGTACACCTTTTATGGCCAATGAATGGAAAAATTGGCTTCAGTGGAAGAAGGTACATCATGTTTTAACATTCATAACAAACCCTCTTTATAACGCTTGTGAAAGGGTTATGAAAGAATTGGAGTGTGTATTCAGGGCTCATTTGACAGGAAACCACAAGCAATGGTTTAGTGTGTTTCCATGAATGATCAAAATTATAAATTGTACTTACCAGTAATCCACAGGCCTGGCCCCTGAAACATTACATTATGGTCGGTTAGAACCCTCTCTTCTCAAATATCTGATACCATCAGAAAAAGGAATAGTTAATGTGGAAAATGATCGATGATAAGCTATAGAACAGTTAAAAAAAGAAAGCTGAACAGAGAGGAAAAAAGGGAATGTATATCCAGGGCATTTTGAGATGGGAGACTGGGTTTATGTCAAAACTCTGCCAGTGATCCAGATGAGTGAGAAGCAATATAAGAAAAATTTCCCTTTGTTTGAAGGCCCATACAAAATTGTTCAAAAATGCGGACCTAATGCATTTATAGTGTTAGAAAAAAGAAGAAGAAAAGGGCCTAGTAATGTGAGGTGTTTAAAGTCTTGTAAAAGAGAGAATTGACAGGGAAACCTTCATGGAGTAATTAAAGTGTTTTTTTTTGTATATTTTTTTGTTATCAGGAAGAGATACAATGAACCAATAATTCTGATTGGTTCATGTTATATTTCCTGTGCATGTAAAATATGTATATACTCATATGTATATTAGACAAAATAAGAAATAAATGCTGTGTGTATAGAAAGTTTTTTGGGTATTATTTATTAGTTTTTTTCTTATAGTAGGTTTTTGGTATTATTTATTATTTTTTTTATTGGGATTTAAAAAAAAAACAGAAAGAAAAAAGGCAAAGTGGTACATTATTTATTTTATAATTGGATTAAGAGATTACATCGAAAGTGCTATTAATATATATATATATATTTATATTTATATATATATATATATATATATATATATATATATATATATTGTTTTTTGGGAAAAAAATTTAATTAATTTTTTTAATCTGAAGGAAGAGGGAGAGAAAAGAAATGTAATTAATTCTGTTGTCGGGGCTTATAGTTGGAAGGTGTTAAAAACAAAAAAAAAAGGAATTAAAGAAATGCAATGACTGGCCAAGAACGTGATCCAATAAAAGGACAATGGATAAGAAAGACTATAAATAGACAAAAAAACCTATTGTATTAATTATTAGTTTTTTTAATGAAAGAAAAGAACTATTATAAAGTGAAAATAAAATGTTAGAAGGCTAAACAACTAAAATCTGTCCACAGCCAGGACACTGGCCATTTTCTAGAATTTCATCACACCGGGAAACCACCTCATGAAACAAGGCCACATAAGAGTAAACAAAGCTAGCTGCAGGACAAAATTTGTTACTGTAAATCAACTCCCAAAGGATTCCAAGGAATGCATATGGACACTGATCAATCAGGGTAACATAAACTTTGCTTTCTGATTGAACTATAGATTGCTGAACATAAAAAAATATCTAATTAGGATTGTATTTAATCAGCTACAACCTATAAGTTGTGACAATAGAATGAGTTTAGTTATATATATATATATATATATATATATATATATATATATATATATATATATATATATATATATATATATATATATATATATATATATATATATATATAAAAAAAAAAATGCTTATGTTTACATTGTCCAATTAGTTTTATTTAAAATACATATTTTTTTTATATTTGTGTTTTGTTTTGTTTTATTTCTTTTTTACGGAGGGTTTTCAAATAACTTTTTCTAAAATTCAAGACCATAGGGGGATTAAAAAAAATAATAATCCCATGAATGAATCCCAGAAATTGTTATCGAAATAGACTGTAGAAATGATTTAAGAAAGCATAAATGAAAAGTTTAAGGGTTGAGTCAATATTGAAAGAAAGGGTAGGGGTTTAGTGTAATAACTGACTTCTAATAGTAATCCGCATAATCTCTATACTGGTCAAGATTCGGACTAGTCTGGGAGGCTTATATATAAGTAAAAGTTCATGTTCTGTCGAGAACGAATAATACATATTACTTTTCGACTTTGTTGTTTATTTTATTTATATAAAAAGGAAAAAAGAATGATATTGTTAGTCATGTTAAGTTTATACAAAAGAGGGAGGTAGATGGGAAATTATTAATTATTTGTTTCTATCAAGAGACTTGAATAAAAAAACGGAAAAATTATAATAAGGCGTATTATTATTTTAAACATATTTAAGTAAATGTGTTTGTTCGATTAGCGCTTGTAGGTGATAATAAAACATATGATTGCCACATATACATGCCTATTAAAAATGGAATTACAAAGGGGAGGTTAGTTGGATCTGTCATACGTATAAAAATTAACAGCCGTAAATATAAGATTTTTCTAATTTCATTGCTCTAGGTTCTTTTCCTAGTGGTGCCCTTGTATGATACAATTCCAGCTATAATTAAAATTTTTGATTCTTAGCCTACAAACTTTTAGATAAGAAAAGTAATGGCACATATATATATATATATATATATATATATATATATATATATATATATATATATATATATATATGTCATATATATATTATTATTATTATTATTATTATTATTATTATTATTATTATTATTATTATTACTATTTCTGGGATATTCCGTGTAGTGAAAAAGCTAAATTCTGATGTTTCAGTACAATATCAAGCACCTTCCTCAGAGCATCCTCTTTCTCAAATCATAAGAATGCATGTGAGATTTAAAATCGTTTTATTGTTTTCTTTTTCCTCATATTTAAATTCTATTGGTTGAGAAGTTTTAAAATTTTTTTTCTCTTCCAATAGCTTCTTCCAAATGTTGTTAATCTTCTTTAATTCACACCTTTCATTTATGCTCTTGGGCCTTTTAAAAATCTCTATAGCTTCTCTTATCAATCTCTGGTCATATTGTTAAATTTTTGCTAAAATATTTGTTTTTTTCAAAATTGATATCATGATTTGTTAATTTTATATGAGAATAAATAGCTGATGAATTGGATTTTTTTCTCACTGCCAGAATGTGTTCTTCCTTTCTAATATTTATTCTACGATTAGTCTGTCCTATATATGTATTCATTCAATAAGACCAAAATCCAAGCAAAACTACCTTGAATCCAAGCATACACAATATACAGATGTCTAGGGAATGGTGAATCCTAACCTATTTGCCTTAACTATTGCCTCTCTGACTAATGGTTAACGTTTGTGATGATACTAGCACTTGTTGGTTTAATTCCATTCCAGCTGGCGCTCATGGTTCACAAACAGACTAAAAATAATAAAGGGTTTATATAAGAAATTAATGATTTAATGAATTCTGGCAGTTTCAGAATGGTACAGATGTGGTTTGATATCGATTAGAAATTGTTTGGACAATAATAATTATAATTTGTTTTCTGACAACATTACAAAGAAGTGAATTTTAATCAAAGAAATATAATTAACTAGGGTAATTAATTTTAGAGATTTGGAGTGATGACAAACTAAGCTAATTTAAAATAATAATATTATAGGAATTTATTAAGAAATTGAGTTATTGTTATACAAAATAAGTTGAGTTTTGTTTAAACAACTAGGTTATTATATTTTTTGAATTTGTTTTGATGTGGCTAAATGCAAGGCATTTGATAACAAAATAAAAATTTGTTAATTGGTCTGCCAAGAACCAATCAGCATAAAATATCATTAGTGCTCTTTAAGCGATTACAAATAAATCTATTTTAGATATAAATAACAAGACATAAGTGATGAGTATTTAAAACACTATTACAATTAAATAAGTTGTCTATATTGAGTATGGAAAGCAAAATAGTTCATTTTAAATTAGATAATCAGATTTAACTAATTAACAAGATTGGTTTGTGAATGACATGCCATCATGGCAGAGAGCATTTCAGGTTTATATATATATATATATATATATATATATATATATATATATATATATATATATATATATATATATATATATATATATAAAAAAAAAAAAATATGGCCATCTGAATGGGCACAAGGGTTTGAGATACTTTGTATCTTAAATAAATAGTTATATTATACTTAAAAAATGAAATAGCCTTAGAATTTTTTTTTTCTGGAGATTGTTTCAAGTTTAGATGTGGGTTGCTTATGCAGTTTATTGACCACTTGATAGGTATCTATTAGTATTATTGTGGTTAATGAGGTATTTAATGAAAGGAAGGGAGGTTGTTTATTAATGGAATTGATACATCTTGTTGGAAAGATGCAAAGTTATCCTGTGTTAGTATAATATTATTTGAATGGTTCAAATACCCTTTATTCATTAATTCTTATACTTTTGTCAACAGTTAATAGCAGTTTCAATTATATTTAGTTAAGATAGTTTAATATTTAGGTTGTAGTACATGTGTATGCATGTATGACTCTGCATTATGTTTCATTTCACTTTCATCTTTAATAACAGCAAACAATAGTATATTCACAATAAAAACATTTAAATAACAGTAATTATCTTAAATAGTTTAACAAATATATATATATATATATATATATATATATATATATATATATATATATATATATATATATATATATATATATATATATATATATATATATATATATATATATATATATATATATATAAATTATTAATAAATGTCTGTATTCCAATTATAATAAAATATATATAATTATTCAAAACAATACAATAATTAATACAGTAACAATATTTTAAACAAATATATACCAATTTAATAGAAGTACTTTCAACTATCTATGTAGTCGTTGTCAACTAGACTCAAATTGTATTAGAAAAAACCATTACAAATGTAAACAAAAGCAATACGTCATACATCAATTTTCCCACAATTCATTAATTTTTATATTGGCTGTCTGTCTATTTATCAACTGTTGCTTTTCACTTTTTATTAACATAGCTTCTTTAATTTTGCGTTTATTATTATTTCTTTCAATACACAAAATCTTAACTTTATTAAAATCAAAACCATAATTACATGTTACATTATGATCAAAAAATACTGATGGTGATACATCATCATTTCTAACATTCTCTTGTCTTGATTTTTGCACTCGTTTATATAATAACAAATGCTCCCTTGATCTCTTCTCCAATGTACATCGAGATTCCCCAATATAAGCCTTTCCACAAAAACATAGCCATTTATATATTGCACAACTTTGATTTAAAATACCACACCTATTTTTTGAATTATTTATTAATCTATTTAAATTAGGAGTAGTATAAAATGCAACTCGACATATATTTTTATATATCTGTTTTATAAATTTAACCTGTTCATTACAAATAAATGGTATTGATATCCAAGTATATTTTATTTTATCAATATCTATAGCATCTAAAATATTTCTATTATTATTAAACTTAGTAACAATATTATAAATTAATTTATGATCATATCCAACATTTAACAAATCCATAATAAATACATTTATGTTACTTATTTTATCAGAACTATATTTACATAATTTATTATTCCTAAATAAAAATGATTTTAAACTGGATAATTTATGTTTAAAATCATTTTTATTTAGGAATAATAAATTATGTAAATATAGTTCTGATAAAATAAGTAACATAAATGTATTTATTATGGATTTGTTAAATGTTGGATATGATCATAAATTAATTTATAATATTGTTACTAAGTTTAATAATAATAGAAATATTTTAGATGCTATAGATATTGATAAAATAAAATATACTTGGATATCAATACCATTTATTTGTAATGAACAGGTTAAATTTATAAAACAGATATATAAAAATATATGTCGAGTTGCATTTTATACTACTCCTAATTTAAATAGATTAATAAATAATTCAAAAAATAGGTGTGTATTTTAAATCAAAGTTGTGCAATATATAAATGGCTATGTTTTTGTGGAAAGGCTTATATTGGGGAATCTCGATGTACATTGGAGAAGAGATCAAGGGAGCATTTGTTATTATATAAACGAGTGCAAAAATCAAGACAAGAGAATGTTAGAAATGATGATGTATCACCATCAGTATTTTTTGATCATAATGTAACATGTAATTATGGTTTCGATTTTGATTTTAATAAAGTTAAAATTCTGTGTATTGAAAGAAATAATAATAAACGCAAAATTAAAGAAGCTATGTTAATAAAAAGTGAAAAGCAACAGTTGATAAATAGACAGACAGCCAATATAAAAATTAATGAATTGTGGGAAAATTGATGTATGACGTATTGCTTTTGTTTACATTTGTAACGGTTTTTTCTAATACAATTTGAGTCTAGTTGACAACGACTACATAGATAGTTGAAAGTACTTCTATTAAATTGGTATATATTTGTTTAAAATATTGTTACTGTATTAATTATTGTATTGTTTTGAATAATTATATATATATATATATATATATATATATATATATATATATATATATATATATATATATATATATATATATATATATATATATATATATATATATATATATATATATATATATATATATATATATATATATATATATCTTCCCAATGATTAATAGATAGTTAGATTAATGAATTATTTTATAAATTGAATAAATTATTAATCATTTTTTATTTGGTAGTTAATTAATATTCATTTTTCTTTCAAGTTTGTAAAAGCTATTTATTTTATTATTTGTATTTTTTTGGTTCTTGTCTTCATTTAGTTTTAAAAATCAAAATGATTTTTTTTTTGGGAAAAGATTTGTTTTTTGCATATGTAATTAGTTAGTTAGCAAGATGTGTGGGAGTAACCTTGAGAAAGGCAAATGAACTTTGCTTAAAAGGTTTTTTAAAAAAAGATTGCCAGTGTAAAATTTTATCTTTGTAATGTAATTGTAGACAGTAAACAGTGGTTCATGTATTGTAAAAATTAAAGTCAGTTACTGAAGTCAAATTGACTTTGAAAAGACTTTTGAGTAAAACTTCCAAAGGAGCTTAAGAACTTTATTATGGAAAAAAAAAATTAAAAAATGCAATTCTAAGGTTTTAAAAAAGGTATGTCGGTGTGATTAACTCTCTTCGATTTAAACATTTCTGAATTAATCCCTTTTTAACTATTACTCTTTTAAAAATGTTTGTTAATAATGTCCAGTCTATATTATTTCATCTAATTGCCATTTTAAATAAGAATGGTTTACATAAATATTATTGTTGTATCATTAAGCAACATATATATATATATAAATATTATACCGGATACTCAATCTATTCTGAAACAGAGGGCGCCACCAGACCACTACGTGTCTGGAAAATTTGTTTACTGTCATCAGAATAGATGATGATGAAGGTTTGCACCGACTAGACCCAGGGAGAAACAAGAGATCTTAAATTGTTTAGACAATTGAGACAAAAGCACAAAGACAAACGTCAGCCAAATTAAGTCTAAACATATTTCATAAATTTTATTATGAGAAAATAAATTATTAAATATAAGTTTATGACACAAGAGATGGGGGTTAACTCAGGCGTGTACCAGACATACTAAAGGCAAAGCTATGACAGACTGACTGATCTTCTAATAAACAAATTTAAAAGGGAGGAAGCAAATTTCATTCAGCAGAGGATTCACCTAAACATTGGTTTTCACCTTTAGATATTTAAACCATATGTGCCTGAAATAGATCAAAGAACCCAGTGCCGATGAGCTTTCCAAGATCTAAGCATGGTCAGATCTCGGATGTCCTTATATCGGTATGAACTGCACCAATTACTACATTTAAAATAACGGCGATTGATCCATCCCAAGAACAATCGAAAAATATCATTGAAATGAAAAAACAATTAAACTGGTGAAACCCAGCCAAACAATTGGCGAAAATTACTTTAAAAGTAATAATTAATGGTCTCAATAAGAGACAAGTAAATGATTAGAAAAACAGTTGGTCTGCCCCAGCAATTAAAGAAAAGAAACTGAATTACAAACAAATTCTGAGTACACGCTCTGATAAATTTAAAGCATACGTAATAAATGCAAAAATAAATCTATCGGAGAGTGCACATGAGTACGAGAATATTAAAAGTTGTAAACACTTTAGCAGAACGGAAGTATTGCTCATCTGTAATTTAAGAAAGGACAAATTTTATCTTCCTGCTGATGACTTATAAAATTACAAAGAAAAACACAATTCTAATTTCCACGTTTAGAGATTTTAGAAGGAAATCTCCACCTGCGAAAATCAAACAATAAAGCCATCAGCCAAAAGATTTTTAGAGGTTTAGCAAGAGGGCAAACATAGATTATAAAATTAATTAATTATTAAATACTAAATAATTATACAGGTAAGCATTTTAAAAGCACGACTGCCAAAGCATTTATAAAAATCTTACATAAAATAGAAAACTCACTCGTCACTCTCCAATAAACAAAACGGAAAGCAAATTAGAATCTTAAAACTAAGATTTTAAGTCACACCATAAAATATTGTAAAACACAGCAAATATTAAATATGAGGCTATATTGATTTAAGAAGACATATTTATGATTAGATTGAGCGGAGATTTAATGAGAATTAATTTACCCTGGGAAGAATAAAAACTAAAATAATTACCTTTTGGAAAAAGCAATGTTCACGGAGAGTGCATACTTTTAATTAAGTTCATTTTCAGGTTCTTTAGGCAGCAAAGTAGATGTAGGGAGGTTCCGGCTTCCTTTAGGTGTTCAAAGCATTACTGGAGCAAACTTGGAAGTCAGGGATCTGTCTTTTGTGGAGTTAGCAAGCCATTCGGGTGGTGATAACAAGTATAGAATTTGTCATTTTTGCCAGTGAAAATCTTTAATAACAGCTGATGTCCTTTAATTAAGAAATTTAACTGTCCGCACTGCTATAACTTTCTTGTGAGAAAACCACTTGTCTATCTCTCAAAAATGGATTAACTGACCCTCCATATTTCCGGGGTTATTTATACATTGCTCCATTTCCCGTGAAACACTTTCCTTGTTGTTCAATTTCTTTGCCTTAGGCAGGGCAAATATTAATCTCCTGCTCAATCTATCTAGGAATTCTACCCAGGGTTTATTGAAATGAAGACAACAACATAAAAATCAAATCTCCGCTATTAAAATTGTTTACAATAATTAAAATAAAAGCAACAGGAATGCAATTAGCTAGACAGCTTGTTTTTAAATCAAATGAATTTAAAAACAGGCGGTATAAGAATTATTCTAAAATAAATCGATAAATATTTAAAAACAAATCCGTTTTACATATAAATGCGTGTGTATTTTGATATACACATTCTTTTTAAATAATAATGAAAATTTAAACCTTTACATTTAATGAAAATTAAAAGCTTAATAAATTTCTTTTTTCTTTTTTTTTTTGTTTAATAACAACACCATTGAACCGGATTTCAATCAGGTTCAATATATATATATTGTAACGATCCGGAGAATGCGACTCTACGTGAACTGCACTACGGGGCGCCATCTAGGCATTTGAACCTAGAAAAATTTATAAGTAGGCAGATACGTAAGTCAAAAAAAATTTTTTTTTTTTTTTTTAAATATTTTGGTTCCAGTCGTTAGCCCATGTCACTAGCTCAGTGGAATAGCAGAGATTAAATAATATAATATCTTATCTAATTATATTTCAATATTAAAAAAATAAATAAAATAAGCCACTGCCAGTAATTAGCATACAAACATTTATTTATGCACATATATATAAGATTTGAAATTATTTTAGTATTAGTTTACACTTTTACATTTAACATTATTTTTAACTTTGATTTTTGACTTTAATTTACATTTCATTACTATTAGATTCTAATTTTACATTTTTATTAAGTTCGCACAGATAAATTTATGAAAGCTTGTTTATCACGTTGAATATAGACCGGTTACATAGATTTCACGGTCAAAAACATTTCAAAGTAAACATAAACGATCAAAATACAAAATTATTGATTACTGACAATTGCGGAGGGAAATTTATACGTAACCCATAGTATTCACCGTAAGATACTTGCATTGTCACCAATAACTTAAAAGACATCCGAATAAATACATTTTAGATACTCACCATAAGGTATCATTATTTATCGAATGTCTATATATTTTGATCAAATATGAAAACCCAAAACATACTTAACCGATAACCAATCCATGCAAGTGTCTATAAACAACTTAAATTTACTGCATTTTTATTTAGGATCGAGTATGAATAGACCACATAAATTTGCTTTTGAAAATAAACATTCTATCCCTATTTAATCTTAGGCTAAAATTCGTAGTCAAACTGGCACCAATTCATCTGATATATCGATGTATTCAATGTAATAAAATACGGCAGCACAAAAGGTTAAGAGAAGAAATTGCCTCTTATGAGATAGGAATATTACATCTATCTGCAAAGAAGAGCAATAAAACAAAAAACTCCATAGAAAGGAACTGCGGTATCCGACTTATAATTCCTTCCATAGGCAAACAGAAGTGTGCGGCGTATGAAGTGATTCTGCCCGTAGCGAATCAATATTACATCTACTAATCACACCAATATATCCAATCCATTGACCCAATCTAACCATGAAACAAATAACCTAAGATTACCCTCCCCTAATATAACTTTACAAATCTATACAGCCATTCACGCCCGACTTAAGTTTAACATTTATATAATTAATTTAACGAAAAACAAAAAAAAAAAAAAATCATGATAAAAACTTAAAGAATACAAAAATAAATAAATGGAAATGATTTTACATAAATAAGAAAAAAAAATACATCAAATAACACTATTAATAAAGAATTTAGTTTGGTCAGATAGGATTCTATTGCATCATTTAATAAAAAGTTTTAAAATTTAGAGTTCTTATTGTTTCAAGTGAATATATAAGTTCTTACGATTTTTAAAACGTCCAACTTTATCCGTTGCTTGCCATGAATGTAAATTCCCATGCCGTCCTAAAATTGGTATCCATTTAGCCGTTGTTTTATTTATTCATTCGGAGGTTTTTTAATTTAGTTGGTCCTCAATTTAGGAAACGATAGTTCATTTCTCCTTTCTTTAACAGCTGAAAGAATTGACCATGCATCTGTCAATTCCTCCAACTCCGTACTATTACATATAGTCACATCGTAATAATCAATTTCCAGTCACTGATTAATAATTTCCAAAATTTTTCTTTTATATTAATGTGAAGGATTGAATTTACATTACGTCACCGATGCGATGGTCCTTTCGCTGCGGTCCGATTCCATAGGGATTTCTTCTTATTTTCTAACAGTTTCTATTGCTTTCCTATCTGACTGGTGTTTTTACATTTAAATGCCGAAGGCTGGTTTACATTTAACTAATTAACAATCATTTCCATTTCTGATTAATTAACCTGTTTTCCAAATCAAAAATATATTTAAAGATAAATTTAAAGATATAATTTCATCTCCAAATCTTTTTAAAATTTAGTTTTTAAAATACTTTTTCTTTAATAAAGTTTTATTTTAATAATTTTTCATTATCTGTGCGATTTAATATATAAGAGTTTAAGATGATATTTAATTTCAATTTTTAATTCTTAAAGAAAATTTTTAAATGCGAACTTTTTAATTTACTTTCATGTTTAATAAATTTAAAAAAACAAACAATGTAACGAACGTCTATGCTCGTTACAATATATATATATATATATATGGAAAATGCATGCAGAACTGTTCTATAGAATATATTTTAATTTCTCACTATTTATCGCATAGTGTTCTTTGTGAAGATTATACATAGACTTTAGGATATGTCTATTTTGATAGATCATACTATGTTTAAGTTCATCATAAGGAGATAACAGTATTAATTTATTTCATATTTCTGAAGCTAATACATATTTTTAAATTAAGGAAATAAAATGTAAGCTACTTCTGTTTAAATTGAATAGAAGGACAGAAATGCGGGTAATTTTTGTTCTCTTCAATAAGGACGGAATATAAAAGAAAACATTATTAATTATGGAATTACTAAGGACAATTTAAAGTATTATTAAATGCTGTTCAGAAGAATACTAAGGATAATCATGTATTTAATCCAGAACTCACGGAGAATGTCTTATATTTTCAGTATAATAAAGGAGAAATTCACTGCTTTTGCATGATTTGGTACCTTGAATGGATATGCTATGAACACTGAAAGGTGCTGGGCATATTTAAGTTATGCTTATATTTTTTTGTTATACTGCAGAAGTGCATTTTAGTTTAAATTCAGTTTGAAATGTGTCCCATATTGTTTCGTAAAACCTGGAACTGAGCTTTGCAAGTGAACTTTTATTTTAAATTACAAAACTAATAACCTTTGTTTCTTTATTTTATTTTTTTGCTTGTCATAATTAATATATATGATAGGTAGATAGGCTTATTTATTATTATGTACATTTATAATCTGTGTTATTTTGATTTTCAAGACCGTCTCTGAAATGTATCTAAATGAGGAGTATGGTGGTAAAAATTGATTGTGTTCAAACAGGTCTTATTATTCTTTTACAAAGGTAAAAGAAAGAAATTTATTTTTTAATGTATTATTAGAGAGGTTTACATTTATTTTGTATACTTTATTATCTAAACAAAGGCAAACTCCCCATACAGTAGTGCCACCCTGTGCCAAACAGAATAATCAATGGTTGCCAGAAGGCTTGGGCATAAACTCCCTATCTAGTGCCTATTCATCCAATATCCCCAGACTAGTTTCTTAGTAGGCACTAGATAGGGATTTTATGCACAAGCCTTCTGGCATCCATTGATTACTCTGTTTGGCACAGGGTGGCACTACTGTATGGGGAGTTTTGCCTTTGTTTACAACAAATTATTATAGAGATGGTGATCATGTGATACTTTATTATCTCAAAGTGACAATTTTGTTCTTTGTTTAAATCAATGAACTTATGATAGAAATAGTTTGTTAGATATAAAAACAGTTCATTCATAATAATTAGAACCTTTAAATTTTAAAAAGTAACCTAAAGTTAATTAAATTAAAAGTTTTGCCTTAATGCAATATTTAAATATCGTATTACCTGCTTAGTGTGAATTTGGAGTGAATATTATGTATATTTTTATTCACGGGTATGTGTTTGTTTTGCACAATTATGATATTTGTTTGATAAAATTCAGTTTGTGTATATTTTATGCATAAATTTCGTATATTGTGGTATTCTACTGAGTTGAATGGATTGATATATTATCTGTATGTATTTATCTGCCGACGTGTATTTATAATGTTCGATATTTAGAGAAGCTATGAAAATAGAAAGAAATCTGATTGCATTGTAATGTCTATAGGGATAAAAGATTTTGCTTATTTAATATATGTTGATAATTTTCCATGAGTAGAGCCTAGTTTATTTTATATGTGTATGATTAATGATATTTTTGAAGTGATGTTTTTAGGGCCCTGGTGTTGAAGAATTGAATCCCCACCAATAAGGTATTTAGAAGTAAATGAGTTATTGTTGAAATATGATTAAATGATGTTTAGGAAGTTATGTGACGTTTTTCTTAGATTCTTGGTAATAAGGAATTGTAAAAGTGTTCAGTAAGAGTTATTTGCTCCTCGTGTAGATTCCCTACTTTAACGTATAGTATATATAATCATAAAAAATATAGCTTTGTGTTAATTAATATGTGGCTAGGTAAATTATTAGATTAACTCTTGATGTAGTATTAGTGTCATATTTTTATTGATGAATTACGACATTGTTCGAAATAAAATAATTGTATGATATTTTCTTAATGAATGGAGAGTTTATAGAAAAGATTGTTTTACATTATTGCTGCTTGAACATGCACACACACGCGTAATACAAATAATATCGCGTATATAAAGTATAGAATTATTGAAATTAAAATGAGAAATAAATGCTTTTGAAATATACTACATTCATTTAATAGAAGTATAAAGTATTAAGATTCAAAACGGGAAATAAATATTTTAAAATACAGTGTATTTATTTAAATAATGTTACAAATCATCAAATCATCAGAATAAACATGATTTTGTGCTATGAATGAAAGATATACGTAATTGGAAGTGATTATTAGTCAATTAGAAAAAGTTGCTTTGCTGAAAGCCAAACATAAGTAATTTGATTTATTTGTTAATCAAGAGTAATATCCTCTCAAAAGTATTTTTATTTTTTTTTTGTTCTAATAATATAACATGTTATTTATTTATTGTCATATAGATGAAATATGTAGGCATAAGTATGTGTTCAAAGTCAGGATAGTTAAGTTTTGTTATTAATTTGTTTTGATAGTAGGGACAATCCAAAACTGATGGTCGAAGTTTATTTAATAATTAAAATCTATAAAACAAATAGTCCATTTGTAAATATCATGTTAACCAAGTTTATTTTATTTGTTATAATAAATGATTTGTTTAGTTATTTAAAATCTTAAAAACTGTGTCTTGAGTTATTCTTGTGTACATTCGTATTTCCATTCCCACATCTCCACATTTCATAAATCTATTATAAAACAGATATATTATTTTAGAGTTATAATATTAAATTTGCTAGTGTCTGACAATATTGTATTTCTTAATCCAAACATTATAAAGAGTATTTGCCACTTGATAAATGTATTAGAAAGGTCGCCAGGTCAGTATATTTGTGAGATGATGATATGAGATTAAATAACCCTATCTCTGTCATTATCTTATTATTGAAACACAGTAAAATATTTAGTAAATTTGTTTCATTATATTTTATCATACTTTATAATTATAACTTATGGGCCAATGTAGTTTATTTAATTCAACTGTGTTTGTTAAATTCCCTGAGGTCTTATTGTGTATTTCTTGATTGCCATTAAAGTAGATGTTTAACTTATGATATGCCAAGTCATAGAATTGTTTAAGAATATAATTATAGCAAGCTGATATATGTTATACTTGGATGAAGGAAGAAATTAAGTTTAAAGTATATTTTAATAGACTATACCAAATAAACATTATGATTCTTTATCATACAATTAATTAACAAAGGAATTTACATTGTATTAAATGTTTTATAATATTTCTTCATTTATTCATTTATTATCTTATATCTTATGAACTGCCTATAGCCTCCCACTGAGCTGAGATGAACATAAACTTAAATATAGAGTCTCAGTAATAATTTTATTATATCTTTTGTTATATTGTTCTATTCATTAATATAATTGGTGCCTGGTCATTTTGTTCTTGGTAATATATAGGAGCGGTGTTGGGAGTGTAGGTTATAATATATATATATATATATATATATATATATATATATATATATATATATATATATATATATATATATATATATATATATATATATAAATAAATAAATAAAATATCCGTTAATTAAAAACAATATTGTAATTATAATTGAAATAATATTTTTAACGGTTTATAAATAATTACAAACAATCTTAAAATCCACAGAAGTACTTTCGGTTACTTTATAACCTGCCTCAACTGCCATTAATTTAATGGCAGTTTAATGGCAGTTGAGGCAGGTTAGAAAGTAACCGAAACTACTTCTGCGGATTTTAAGATTGTTTGTAATCATTTATAAACCGTTAAAAATATTATTTCAATTATATATATTTATATATATAAAATATTATTTCAATTATATATATATAACATTTTAATGATCAATAATAGTTTTTAGACCTATGATGTTTATGAACATATCCTTGTCAGCGTTGTTGATAGTTTAAAGTGAAATAAATATATCAGACTGATGGTATAGGATTATTAATATTTACTAAATTTTTAATGAATTATTTGAGTAGAATCTTTCTATTAACAACTTGATTAGTGTTAAAAGAGATTTTGGCTTCTCTAATAATTGATTATTATTTTAATAAGTAAGAAGGGTAGTATTCCATCTGGCTGGTATAATAATAATTACATCTTGAATTACCAACAAAGTTATAATTATCAACATCAAAGTTTAAAAAATATATGAACTATTTCCATCCTTGATCATTTGTTCAAAATTTAGAGTGATTAAACATATAGCCTGAGGGAGAATGATTTGCTCTCTTTGTTTTCATGTGAACTACATTTAATTTAATATTTAAAGTTATTAAATCATAATTAATATACTACAAGTTATTAAAATAACAATTCTGTATCCAGCCTTAAGATATTTTTTTTTTACTTAACTCATATTAAGTGTCATATTCTATCTAGCTGATAAGTTATATCTTCCAAAATATTGCCTTTAGAAGAAGTTGCACAACTACACTGGAGAATTAAAAAGACACTCGAGATTCATTTAAAGGAGAAATCAATATTTTCCATTTATGGAGACGAAAGCTATTAATTCTTTCTACAAGTATAACATCCATAATCATTCTTCATTCTGACCAAAACAACATTACAGTTGTAATGGATGCAACTTATTATCATAAAATACAATAAATTTTTATTGCAATCCAATATAAATAAAAAAAATCAAATTCAAATACAGAAGTAAAGTTACAAGCATTATTTCAGATGCATCACACATGTTCAGTGATTAGGAAAAAATAAATAATTTTAAGTTTCACCATTTTTTTTATATGTATGTACTACATAAAATACAGAAAGACAATCCATTAAAACTTATTGTTAATTCTAAAAATTTTACTATGTCAATATTTATCAAAAATTCTCAGACTTTTGGTGAACAGGATGCTAGTCTCTATGTAGGATTCTAATGTATTTTATAGAAATAATATGCAACATGGAAATAGAATGCACTGACATATTGATAACCTTTATGTGGAAAGTTTATTTATAAATGCACCATGTGATGAAGCATTGACTTCATACAATAAAGTTTATATGATGATAATATTTTACAAATGATAACAATTCTATGTATTTATAATATAATAAGAACTATTAATTTTCTGCATAACAGCAACATACATTCAATATAAAATAGAATTCTTCCAAAAAACTCAAGGGATGTTTATGTATTCACCACAATCACATATCCTTAACAACATTTACATAAAATAACTTAAAACTTCTGTCATTAATACTTCTTCATTTCCACCAAATGTATGGTTTCACCGTGTTGATGACCGCTTGATAATATGGTCACATAGTGAATCATGATTGCATTTCTTCCAAATGCACATCAACAAGTTATTCTCTTTAATTTAATTCACAATGGAATCAGAACAATAACAAAAATTGACATTTTTTAGGTATTCTTGTGTCAAGATTCCCTTATGGCAAAGTAAAAACAACTATTTATAGGAAAACAACACTCACAGGCTAGTATTTGATGTATACATTTAACCACCTCAGAAGCAAAAAAACATGGAATTATACTCTCATTATAGAATAAGACAATGAATGTTTTTTTTCAGAAACCAGTAATTTGGAAAATGAAAAAAAAATATACAAAAAACAAACTGTCATGAAGTATGGTTATCCATCAGTTTTTGCCAAGAAAATCTGTGAAAAGTGACATGAAAAGGACAAAAAATTATATGTACTGTAGTGTATCCATAAATATCAGAAATGGAAGATAAATTTTAAAAAATCTGCAGTCAACCATGATAAGGTCTTCCAAACCCATAACATATTTTAAGAAACTCTACATTCTATAAAAATAAACTAGAAATAATGAAAAAAAATCTCTGAATCTATGAAATATAATGTGAATGTAGAATAAAGTTTATTGGTGAGACATGTTGTCCTGTTGAACAGTAATTGAAAGAACACAACCTAATGGTTAGAAAAAAACAGATGTGTGTCCAGAAACAGATGATATGTATATTAATGAATACATGTTCATTCAGAAAACACAGAAATATTGGATGGAGAGAATATGGTGTTAAGAAAAAAATTCAATGAAGCTGCTCATATGGCAATGGACAGTAATGCTATAAGCCAACCAAGTGTGACAATACATTATGCCTGAAGCTTCTCATTAACAATGTTCTTAAAATATATTAAAAATGTTGGAGAGGACAAGAGGATTTAAACCAACTTTCATAGAAAAGTATATAATTTTTTTACTGACATGTTGACTTAAAGTATAGCTTAGTTACTTAGTGTGATAATTAAAATTTAATATTGTCATTGGTCAGGCCAACAACACCTGAAGAAGAGTGTAGAATAATACCTACCAAAACATTCTGTAAATTTCTAAGCTGTGTTGTTTATTTGTGTGTTATTACTAATAGTTATTGTGTTTAAAAAGATTAAATAAAATGTAGCATTTTTAGACATCCAACATTTAATAATAGACGATAGAAATAATTCAACATGTTTTCACAACTAAATTACCATTGTTTTTGCTTATAATTTTTATTTATGAACTGAAATAAAAATCTTAAGCTTTTTAATTAAAATCAAATTATAGATTATTTTAAATTATACTAATAAGTCAAATAAAATAGCTATGCTAACTAGTGATCCTTTTATATAATTTCAAATAAATTACAGTGCTTCAAAATATTAATTATTTAATTAATCATTACATCGGCTGCTCTACAATTTATTTTAAATAATGATATATGCAAATAATGTCTGCAATAATTTCTACTTTTCTCTTTAAGATATATATATATATATATATATATATATATATATCTTAAAGAGATATATATATATGTGTGTGTGTGTGTGTGCATTCATTACAAATAAGTTAGATAGCTGGATTGGAAGACATATGGATGTCTGAAAATTTCAGATTTTTTACTTAATAGTTATCAATTAGATAAAATGCTGGGCTTATCCTATTATTGTTAATCTAATGCTTGAATATCATGGCCCCATGCTGAATAAATAAAATCAATGATAAAACATCATCAGGCATTTCTGTTAACACCTTCTTGCACTAGCATAGCATTCTAGTAACAATATTATTTTCCATTACTAATATGCTATACTAAGGTATGGATGCATTGACAAAAATGGCTGATATTGTTTCATTATTACTTATCAGATTGCTTTGATCTATTGTATTTTTAGAAGTAGACTATTTCAGATTCCTTACCTGATTGTCTAGCACCCAGTTGCCTTCCAAAGAAAGTAAATATTTCACTGGGGTTTGTGCATCAAATCTGCATATTTTCAGTAAGGTAGGGCTCTGCCATTAAATGTTCATCCTTTTGGTGGCAAGGCAGAGAGAAATTACTTCTGTCAACCTGAATGACTGAATGTGATCTTCATTAAATCCTCTCACAATATTCACACAGTGAGGCAATTCCACCTACAGACTGAAAACTGCTATGTCTGAATTAATACCAACTTGAGGCAAGCTAAATACATAGCTGGAAGTGTCTTACCAGAGTTGATGAGGCAGGATAATCCTTTAGATAGAAGTGAGTTCCATACTCGGCTCAACTATTTCAGCATTCAATTATATCAACTGTAATTATTTGTTTGTTTAACTAATGTGTGTACAATTTATTGGTCAAAAATATACACACATTAGTTAAACAAACAAATAAATCTAGTTGATACAATTGAATGCTAAGAAAGTCAAGCTGAGTTCTAGCTAAATAATTAGACTGCCTCATGAACTCTGGTAAGACTCCTCCAGCTATGTATATAGCTTGCCTTGAGTCAGCTCTAATTCAGATGTAGCAGTTTCTAGTCCATAGGTGGACTTGCCTCACTGCATGGACATCACGATAATGAATACAGATACTACCTTTGCTAATGGCAGAGGGTTTTATGGAGAGCACATTCAGGATGACATATGTAATTGCTCTCTGCCTTGTTTCCAAAAGGCTGAATATTTAATGGCAGATCCCTTTCCTTACTGAAAACATGTTGATGTGGTGTGCACACCACAGCAGAAAATTTAATCCATTTGGATGGCAACTGGTTGCTGCCAATCAGGTAAGGAATCTGAAAGAGTCCACTTCTAAAGGCATGGTCATATATGACATTTCTACCCATGGCTAAACTTAACTCTGAAGGACTTAGTCATCAACATGCACTGGACAATTATTATTGTCTACTTGGTTGGTTTCTCTGGTTGATTGCTGTTCCTGTCTGCATCTTCTTCACTTGATGAACTTGTTTCTGACTGTTACCTGCTGTCTTGACTTTGCTGTTCATCTTCCCTGTTTGAGGTACTAATCCCAGGTTGGCCACTGCTTTTGTTAGTTTGTGGATCCATAGTACATAGGACTAGTACTTGTGTCTCTATTTGAAGTTTTATTTTTTATCTTCTTGTTCAAGTTTGGTATCAGGTTTCAGGGTTGATATCCTAGTTCTTGATAGTCTGTTGAATAAGTTTTGCAACAGTCTTCCCTGTTACTATGCCCATAGTGGAGTGATGCACGAGCAGAGTCTGGACAATTCTGATGTTCCAGGAATTATCAACTTTCATGGTCAGTTTTTGTTGAAGTCTTCTGTATAATGAGACTTCATCCTTGATAATGTTGTGAGGTGGTTCACTTTGAACCCTAAGAGATTGAACCAGTCATGGCCTGACAAGTTGCTGTGATCAGCAGTTGCCACTACAGGTGATAGATGTTTCATCTTGTTAGGCACAGTAATTTTAACTTTTGTCTGATCCAAAAGTTTTACTTTTTTGTCCTGATAGTCTGATATTGACCTATTGCTAGGATGGAGTTTATATTTATTCTTTTTATTAATGATCACCCATGTAATTCTTGAAATTATAGACACTGCTGACCCTGTGTCAAGTTCCATCTTGACTGTCATATCATTAATTATGACAGTGTGTATAAACCCAGACTTGCCATCTCTGATATGGTTCATACAGGTAACATGTTTATATTTTTAAAAGTGCCTTTACTGTTTTTAAGGAAATGTGTTTCTATTTTTGTTTTGGCTGTTTGTCTTTTCAATTTCAATCATGTCACCTTTAAATGTCTGACTCACTTGCAAAATGTGCATGCTGCCTTGTGATATAGGCATTCTGTATGCATGTGCATGTGCTCATTGCATCTATAACAAGACCATGGGCTATTTTATGTTGAGTTCTCTGAACTGACTGTGTATTTGAATGACTCATTGTTATGCTTAATTTTTTGCACTTCATACTTTGTAAGTCTTTTTAATGGGGTAGCCCCACTAGCTATTTCTCTCTGCTAGTCATGCCTGAGCTACCGCTGTCTCAAAATTTAGGTTTGGAATGATTAACATTTTCAGTTTCAAATTGTGATTTTGTTAATGCCTCAAATAAAATGATCATGAATTGCATCATTCAGGAAGTCTTTGAAATCACACTTCAAGGCTAATATACAGATTCATGTTGCAAATTACTTTTAGCTGTTCACCATGTTCTTGAATGCTGAGATTAAAATGGTATCTCTGCATTATTGTTAAGGGTTTAGGAAAAAATACTATGTGATAATTGACAACACTCTATCAAAATGCAGACAGCTGGAGTTACAGCCATAGATTGAGACTTGATTATATCTTAATTTTACAGAACTATTATGGTCATTAGTGTGACTCACTTTACCTCAGAATTTTTTATCTGGTTAGCCTGTAGATAAAAAATCAAATACTCTTTGTAATTTGGGCATCTTTCAGATTGATCCCGATCAAAAAATTTCATAGAGCCTATTGTTTTAGCCATCATTATTTATTTATGCTAGTAATCACGTATAATTATTTTGGTTTTATAATTACATTATTGTAAGTAACTCAACAAACCATTTAAACCACTAGATCAAGCTTTTGTCACTATCCTGCAAGTAAAGCTCTCATGATTGGTTAAAGCTTCAAATTGACATGCCTTTATGTTTGTGGTCAGTTATATTCAACAGTTTTGCATACTTTTTTTTTTAAAAAAAATCACCGTAATGAAATTATGGGAACATCATTTTTTTCAAAAAGGAAAAAAAATAATAAAATAAATATGCAAAATATGCACTCGCATATTTATTTCTTAAGTTTACATCTGTTGAAACTGACATAATTTATAATATAATTTTTCCAGCCATGAGGGAAAAATTTCCCTGTTACTGTGACACATATATTATGTTTGGTTAGTCTTATGGGTTCATTTCCCAACCAACAGACACAAAAAGAATTATTATTCAACAATTAATATGTACAATTTATTAGTCCATTAAAAATATACACATTAAACAAATGTATAAATACAGTTGATACAATTGAATGCTGAGATAGTCGAGCCGAGTACATAACTCACTTCTAGCTAAATGATTAGCCTGCCTCATGAACTCTGGTAAGACTCTTCCAGCTATGTATTTAGCTTGACTTGAGTTGGCTCTAATTCGGACATAGCAGTTTCCAGTCCATTGGTGGACTTGCCTCACTGTGTGGGCATTGTGATAATGAATATAGATAATATCATTGCTGATGGCAGAGTGTTGACATAAGTAATTGCTCTCTGCCTTGCCTCCAAAAGGCTGGCTATTTAATGGCAGACCCCCCACCTTACTGGAAACATTCGGATTTGGTGTGAAAACCGCTGTGAAGAATTTAATCCCTTTGGGTAGCAACTGGGTGCTAGACAATCAGGTAAGAAATCTGAAATAGTCCACTTTTAAAGGCAATGGCAGATATGTTATCAAGCATTGCAAATTTTGTGTGCAATAAATTTTATGTGTGTGTGTGTGCAGTGAATTATTGGCCACTAAGCTACTTGCAATTTGCTTATAATTACAACGAGATCATAACATCTGTAAAGGGTATATTTCAGATATCAAAATATTAATATGCTATAAATAAATAAATACTGATGTTTATAAGTAAATCATAAAGTGCAATGTTTTATAAATTTTTAACATTGGTTTAACTGTTTGGGAAATCAAATATAATACAAAGATTTATGCCATGTACAATTGTTCAGCCTCTTTTTTTGTTCCATCGACTATGCATATATTCCTTTTATAATTGAACTATAAGTTACTTGAACGTACAATGTGTTATTAAATAACGTAATGACACTTTATTTTTAATGTATTAACATTTTTAAAAATCGTTGTTTAAAATTAAATTAATCTAACACACATAAGGATTTGTTTTACATAAAGTTAATGGATTTTAAATGATTCGTAAAATGGGTGGAAGGATATGATGGGATAATCTTAAATACAATTGGAAATTTTGTTTCATCGTATTATTATTTGATCTCATATATATAAATTGTGTTTATTTTTTTCATATGTCAAATGCGTTGACCATAAAACAAATCCGGGACAGCTACTTGGAAGGCAGCGATGCTTACCACGAGGCCACCAAATATTGACACAAATTCTGTTATTTTTGAATGCACGTGATAAAACTTAGCAATAAAATGCTATAATGATGCCATACTACTTGATCGTATCTTGTAACAAGTCATTGTTTTCCTTTCTTTTTTTAATTTATTCTAGCATATTAATATTATAACTACATCATAAGCTTCAACTAAGAAAAATGATATAATTTAAAAGATATTTATTTCTAGTTATTCAAATTTTATAATAAACTTAATTTTTTTAGCTAAAATTTATTTTTTATGTATTTAAATTAAGTAGCAGTAACATGAATTACCTGAACGTTTTAAATAATTAAATATGCTTCGGTTAGTTTATAGAAATTAAATAATTAAATATTCTGCTAGTTTATAAGAAAAATAACAGTTTTAAATTATCATACTATAATAATAATAAAATCAATATTATATCGCAAAACATAATAGTTTATTCTGAGATATAATTAATGCACTTTGGAAAAATAAAATAAAAAGAGCATGCAATATTTTGTTCCATCTTTTATCATAATTGCCTGTCAACCTATTTCAATAAAGACTGTTTCTATTTTACTTCCTTCGAACACACTAGATAATTCAAATACAGCTACCAGTTAATCTATTTAAGTCAGACTTGTTTATCAAATTAAATATTAATGATTATATTATAATGCATTTTATTTCTTGAAAAATAATATTATACATTGTATTTTTTAAAACACTGATGTTTCATACTTATTTATATATATAAAGAATAAGAAGACAATTTAAAGTTATTATTAATAATGAAATTAATAGCTCATAAAACTCTCTTCCAAATTGATACCATATTGTTTCAAATATGATGAACAAATATTTACATGCTTTTGGTATATAAATCAAAAAAAAATTAAATGTTGGAATATCAATTTATTGCATTCGATAGTATAATAACCATTTAAAAAATTTAAGTATACAAAAAAAGTTGTGGATTTTCCTTTTTATCTTTACTTCAGCATTGCTAAAATCAAATGTAAAGGCAAGATTGTATTTTAATTTCTATTCAGGAAAAAAAAAACTGTGCCTTAGTGTTTGTTAAATCTTTTGATCGGTGATCACTGTGATTCATTACAGAGTAAAATTTCTCAGGTAAATATAAGTTACATATGGAGTTACTTCATTGTACATGATGTCCTTTGAGTTGTTGACTAACCAATTTATGTTGAGAAGATTTGTTCAATATTTTTCACAATATTAAAATATTTTTCATAATATATGTTTTTTATTATTTATTTTATTGTATTAAATGAATTTGAAAACTATTTTTGGGATTTTTAAATGTATTCATATATGAATTATATGTTGTGTATTTATTTATGTATAATTGTCATGTGTATAATTACTTAAATAATCACTATGATACATAAAACTTTTTCAACTTGTCATTTTATGAGTTAATGTGTCATGTAAATCTGTATGAGAATGTAAGTATTCCCTTAATGGTTTGATTAGTAATGTGTCATTTAAGCCATCAGATATTAGACTAATGTATAAATTGAAATATTTTATTGACTTGTTATGGTCTTCATCCATTGTTTACTTTATTTTCCTTTTATAGAAGAAAACTCTTCAAATAAAACTAAAATATTGATTTTTTGTACATACGAATATGTATATATCTGTAATTATATGTTGAACTATTTTCATTTTTTTAAATTTCATTGTGTAATGTATTTAGAAAAAATCAAACTTTATTCAATTTTTTTAATACATTGAACTGTTAGTAACATATGGATTAGTATATAACATACTGTTTTCAGTGTTACTTTTTCTTCTTTAGGGTTTTTGGCTTTGCTGTCAACACTAGTAGAATGAAAATCAAATCTGAGACTTTCAAGTTCATAAATACTAAATTTGAGGTTAAGATGGACTATGTCAGTTTGTATAATTGACCTTTTGAAAAAATTATCATATTTTTTGGATAAAGTCAATACATTTTCTATATTTTGTAAACATTTTCTTTTTGAGTGTTTAGATTTCAGGCCATCCATTCACTAGATATTTTGCATGCATGTATAGATGATGATGAGTGTCAAAAATTAATACATGAAAAAAAAAATTTGAGATTATAGTGGTAGGTAAAAAAGAAAAACCAAAGAATAATGAAATTATTAATACTTTCTTATTTAAAAGCAAATAAAATAATTTTCTGTGTTGGTTTCAAACAAAACAATACTACATTGGTCACATGATATTTTCTTATTTATAAAGGAATCTAAAAAAAAATATAATAGGTATTATGTTTATTTTTTTGCAAACAAACATAGTTAAAATAATCAATTTGTGAGTTTTCTTCAGAAATAATACTTCAGATCATTTTAAAGTTTTGACAATTTAAAAAAATGAATACCTCTAAAATACCACCAATTCTATAAAACAGTAATATCTATCTTAGTCTAAAAGTTATGATAAATCTGAAAATATCTTTCAATACCATAAAATTTCACCATTCTTTGTTTTGTTTTTGAAAACAAAAAAATATATATACAAAACATTTCATATTTTGTTTTTTTTGTTTTTGTTTATTTGTTTAATTACTTTGTATATCTAAATTCCTATTTTTTTTCCTTCTTCCTTACTTGTAATCTTTATTTAAATAAAATATACAAGTGAATTTGTATTTGCACAACTAATTTGTATTTTTGTCTTTTTGTTTATTAGTTTAATTAAATTTCTAAATTTATTAGCAGTCTGGCAATTGCTATATTTCTGAAATAAATGCAGAACATATTTTGTTTTTGTTTGTTTGCATGACATATGTTTCTTGTCTTTATTTTTATTTGTGAAGAAATGTGAATATACGTTTACTACATGTTTTATTTATCATTACATATTTTCAGTAGTCGATGTGGATTTTCCATGTTAAGAAATGTCCCTCAGTGCTTACTAATTGATTATTCTTTTTGGGGGCAGCTATAAATAGTACATTATTCATTTAGTTTATAGAAAAAGAATGTAACAAAGTAGATCATTTATTTTTTTATCTACTTATAAAATTTTCAGAATATTAGCTTGCAATATATTGTATATCTAAAAGTCGCTTCCGTTTCTCTAACAACTTTTATTAAAAAAAGTTTAATAGCAGGCATAGTTGTCTTCATTTTACTTTTATTAATTTTGAAAAAAAAAAAAACATATATACATACACCGTTTGTACAAATTTAGCACTAACTTATTTTTGATTGGTCTATAATTATGAAGTGAATTAAGGAAAACCAAATCAATATTTAAAAAATATTGAATACTTGTATGTCTTATATTCTTGCACTTCCTGTTTTTTGTTAAAAAATAAATATTGATTAATTTTAAAAGAAGGGGGGTTTTTTTTGCTGTTTTTTTTTTTTTTAACTAAAAACAAACAAACAATTAAAATACTTCATATATAGGTAAGAACAATATATATGACTATTATCTTAGTAATGAAAATACTTAGCCTATTAAGTAGATTTACTAACCATGAATATATTTATAGTAAATAAATGACACTCGTTTTCTCTCTTTTATAAATTTCTATATTGGATAAATACAATTACTTTAACTATGTTTCTAAAATTCATTATTTATTGTTTGTATCTTTTTTTTTTCTATATTATTTGTAATTATTATTTTTCTTTTTTTTCTTTATCATTTTACTTTTAATTTGACTTATTTATATTCCTACAATTCTATGCACACATTCTTACTATGCATATAATTTCAATCCCTGTGGTTAAGTTTCAAGATTTAGTGTCTATAAATATATGGGACCATAAATAAAGGTGGGATTCCATCTTTATTGTTAAAATGAGGTTGACTTGACAACAGTTTGATATTATTAATTGTTATCTATATTGGGATTGTCTAAATGATGACTGATTTTTAATGGTCACTTATAAATTCATATAGCATTCATCATTATTACACTTATTAAACCACTAAACATCACATGATCACTATCTCATACTAGCACAATAATTGTTATTAAACAATTCAAAACAAAACAACACTCTCCATATAGTAGTGCCATCTTGTGCTAACAAGAGCAATCAATGGATGCCAGAAGGCTTGTGCATAAAATCCCTATCTAGTGCCCACTCATCCAATATCCCCAGACTAGTTTCTGGCTTGTGGCCTTCATCAGTGAGGAGCTTTTTCAATTTCATTCTCATAGTTTTGTAGTTAAATAGAGTTAAAAGGTGGGTGCTGGAGGGTTGCATTAGATCCTAAGATCTAGGTGCAGTGCTCTCAGATCCAAGGCTCCTCACTGATGAAGTCCACAAGCCAGAAACTAGTCTGGGGATATTGGATGAGTAGGCACTAGATAGGGATTTTATGCACAAGCCTTCTGGAATCCATTGATTGCTCTTGTTAGCACAAGATGGCACTACTATATGGAGAGTGTTGTTTTGTTTTGAATTGTTTATTACACTTATTATTTAAATAATACTTTGGCTGCAATTTGAAAATTATAATTGCAAATTGTAATGTTACAATTGACCATTTATAAGTCTGTATACAGAACAGGTTTAATTTACCTGTTTAAGAAGATATATTTAATCGTCTTTGTATCAATATTTTCAACTCTGTAGTCGAGTTGCAATGTTTAGTGTCTATATAAACATATGGTACCATAAATTATGGTGGGATTCCACCTTTATTGTTCAAAGGAGGTTGTCTTGATGACAATTATAACAATATAGATTACATAATGACAGTAGAAAAAATCAACTTAGAAAAGAGTGTAAGACAGGGTGACTCCATATCTCCAAAACTTTTTACAGCAGTGCTGCAAGAAGTATTTTGTGGATAAAAATGGGAAGCTAAAGGAGTGAAAGTAAATGGAGATTATTTAAGTCATTGAGATTTTGCAGATGATGTAGTAGTTTTTGCAAATAATTAATTAGAGCTACAGGAAATGTTGCAGGAGTTATCAGATGGAAGTAAGAAAGCAGGACTAAAGATAAATGTTAAAAAGACTAAAGTAATGTTTAATAGATTTTCTCAAAATATGAAAATAAAGATTGATTATGATGAGTTAGAAGAAGTTAACAGTTACAAATACCTTGGTTAGATTATTAATACAGATAAAAATATAATGGATGAAATTAATCATAGAATTAAACTTGGTTGGAGTGCTTTTGGTAGAAATAACTTGATAGTAAAAGGAAATATGCCTATGTGTTTGAAAAGGAAGGTTTTTAATAAATGTGTTTTGCCAGTTCTTACTTATAGATCTGAGACTTGGACACTTAATAGAAGAGCAATACAGATACTTCATTCCACTCAAAGAAGTATGGAGAGATGCATGTTGGGAATAACAAGAAGGGATCAAAAACGCAATATATGGGTAAGAGAACAAACAGGTGTTACTGACCTCATTGAAAAAATTAAAATACTGAAGGGGATTTGGGTTGGACATATTGTTAGAAGAGATGATAACAGATGGACAATTGAAATTTTAAACTGGATTCCAAGAAATTGTAAAATACCCAGAAAGAGACCACATGTGAGATGGATGGATGAAATAAGAAAGTGTGCAGGGGTGATGTGGAGAAGAATAGCTAAAGAAAGGAAAAGATTGATTGAACATGGTGAGACCTTCATCCTGCAGTGGATTGCTAATGGTTGATGATGATGATAACATAGGTTGTTATTGTTGTTAATAATTATTATTTGATTCACTTTTATTTATTGATGATATGTGCTTTGTTTTCTGATAGTGGGGATTTAAATGGCAATATGTATAAATTTGTTTGTGTATGTATATAAATATTTACAAACAATAGAATCTAAATTGACTGTAGATTATACTTTTATTTTGAGTATTATTTAAGATGTAATGTTATTGGTTGTTCTACTAAAGATTTTTTTTAAAAAAGTTGTTCATGAAAAATGAAAATTATTTAAACAATAGGAAGGGATCACTATGGAAACAATAATAAAAAAATGCCATTAAAACGAGGAAAGGAGTAGATCAGAGCTGTACTTATCTACTTACAATTTCTTATTCTAACATAATTATAAAGTTATAGAACTGCAAATTACTATTAGAATGGCAGGTTAAAAACTTAATTGCTATCTGAGGGCACTTTGTTCCATTCATTTTCTTATCCTATTCTTAATTAACAGCTTGGCAAAACTTTTAATAATCACTGAGCAAGCATTGAAAATCTGGTACTAAAAATATTTCTGTTTAACTTACTAAATTTCGTTTAATTATTGTAATCTGAGTATTAAATCAATTAAATGCTTTAGCCACTTTATTAATATAAATAATGTGAAGAACATGACAAAGGTTAATAGCTTCAGCTGAAGGTCTATAAATATATGCATTATTAATATCATTAACATATATACATATCCCAAAGTCATTTCATACAACAGAATGAGCTATAATCAAATATTTTTACTGTAAACAAGATATTGGAATTAAGAAAAATTTGTGAATATAGTGGTAACTAAAATTAATCAATATGTCATTCAATTATTGATTTTTTTTTTTTTTAGGTTTTCTTTTCTTTATTATAACACTTATTTTTAAAAAAGTAAAAATTGCAGATAGTGTGACTTAAAATTGATCAATTATATAATTTGATTAATGTCTATATTTTTTTATTTTTGTCAGAAACTTTATATGTTAAATTGTGCAAATAAATTAGTAAATGTGAATTTTTAAAAAAATAACAATTATATATATTAAATATCCTTAGATAATTGTATTTAATTCACATTATATTTATATCAAATATTAATAAATGTTATGTGGAATGTAAATAATGAAACAAATAAAGAAATCTTATTTACATAGGGGTTATGTATAAATTCTGTTATTATTTAGTAATTTACTTAATTTTCAATTATTTTAACTGTATTATTAATGGATGTTTTTTGTAAGGATAGGGTCAATTTGTAGTAGTAAATATTGAAGTTATATATTAATATCCGCACAATTATATTTTGAGTTATCCTAATACACACACACTCACACAAACACACACACACGCACACACACACACACACACACATATATATATATATATATATATATATATATATATATATATATATATATATATATATATATATATATATATAACATATTTTGCGGATTCATCCTTGTTAAAAACTTTTAATATCAATATACTGACGTTTCGACTTGGTCACACAAGTCAGTATATTGATATTAAAAGTTTTTAACATGGATGAACCCGCAAAATATGTTTTTTTATATATTTAACCCGTGCAAATCTTCGTTTTAACATATATATATATATAGTGCTAGGTGTAGTAAATCTTATGTTAAAGGAGTTATGAAATAAATGTTGAATTTTGTAGGATAGTAGCTAAGTCTTATATTGATAAGAAGCCCAAGTGACTGATATTCATAATAAAGGAGTAGTTCAAAATAAGTCAGGTGGATAAATCCTTATAGCATTGTGGGAAGGAGCTCTAAAATATAATCATTTGTATCATCCTGTTTGCTGGTCCAACTGTAAAAAAAATACCTCTGTGATTTGAATTATTAATTTAACAAGTTATCACAAATTTATTTATTTATTTGTTTATTGATGTAATTTTATAATTGTTTTATACAATTGCTATGCAAGATATAGATTTCAAGTTATGTTTATTATCAACAAATATTTTGCATGATATATATATATATATATATATATATATATATATATATATTGTACCGGTCCATTCTCCCTGCGGATTTCCTGATCCTAATCTTGCACTGAGCATGAAGTGAACAAGATTTAACAGGAAAAGAAATGGATACCAATCTAGCCGATTGTCTGTACTCATGTATATGGGTACTTCTAGCCAAACTGATAGAAGAGTGGATTGACAGGACTCTTCCAGTTAAAAACACACTTTTGTTGATATCTTATTTGAATGCCCGAATATTTAGAACAATGGCAAGTACACACCTTTGAAAAATCTATTTACAAAATAGATTTTTGCGCGCCACTTCTAGAAAAGAATAAAAATGAATTTTTTTTTCCTCCCAGAAGGATGTGCAATACCATATGTCCAGTGAACCATGAGAATAAGATTCAACACCCCAGTAGAGCGATATCCCTTTGTGGCTAGCTCAGTCACTCTACATCTAGGGTCTTCAAATGGGTAAGTTAAATGATTATTACAGGTACGTGGTTGATAAGGAAAGAACACATTTTTATCAATATAAATAATAATACGAAACCGAAACAAGTTTAATATTATGACTAAATATTTATTTAATCCCAAATACCCACCACCATTTCATACTAATGATGATATAATAAAAAAAAAATACTAAATAACTAATGATAACAACCCATGTATGCATTGAAATCGATAAACACAATTTGAAATAAAATAATAATAAATCCCAAAAGCTATTTACAATGTTTGTAAGTAATGGAAGTGGTCTGAGCTCTTTTTACCCAATAGAAATAAATTTTAATTTGTGTGATTTGATATACAGATATGAGATTTTCGGTCATACAGGCATACGCCTTTACTGATAACTTTAAAACCTTTTTATTGATAGGAAATATAATAATGGAAATATGCATATTTGCACAATGAAATATATCACTAATTTCATATTTTCAACAAGTCAATATGTTGCATGGGCTCAGATACCATATCGTACTCACCATAAGGTACTGTATCTATTTCCGTTTTGCCAAAGATAAATTTCTATACATGTATATACGTGCAGCCAAATTATACATTTACTATTATTTTAAATATAAAGTTATTAGAGTACTTGCTTCCAGGGAACCTGTAATAAATCAATCCCTTCTTACACTCATCATGAGGTGTAGCAGTCACAAAAAAAAAAAAAAAAAAATTAAAAGGATATCCGGTTAAATACATTTTTAGATATTCAGCATGAGATATCATATTTACCGAATATAATAAGCGTATGAACGCATACATATATCTACATGCATATTTATATTTGACGAATTTCAGGAATAACAACAACAGCAAAACGAATAGCAATAACAACAACAACAAAAAAAAAAAAATCTCATTGCGATCTTTGCTGAAAATACTAATTTGAAATAGAAAAATTCACTCAAAGGATTTAAGTAAAAGCTTTACCATTTATGACCGCAATAACCGTAAATTTATACATATGTGAGAGACTCTCTCATTTTTAAATGATAAATAATAATAACAAAAAATATATATATATATCTAATCAGAAATAGAAAAGTTAATTATTTCAATGTTAATCAATATCTTAAAATAAACTTATATCTGCGTCTTCATTCTTCTCCTCTGGGCTGAGTGGGCTTCAAGTTAACTGGCTGTGTGGTGACGATTTCTTCCATTTAGTAAGGCGGCGTTTGTCATCATCGTGGGCGGCTGGAACTGGCGTGGTCACATCTTGGCGGCTTGGGACAGAGAAAGGGCGGTGCGCTGGCTGGTTGTCTACCCCACGGTCATTTTACTGGACTCACTGGTAGATTGTTTCATATTTTCCTCTGTTTGTATATGATAATAAATTTTATTAAGAGTTCTTAAAAGAACTATATAATGGATTTCTTAGAAAATGTCAGCAGCGGTCTAGTCCATAAATTTATCTCTAAGTTGTTAGATGATTGAAAATCTCTGAGCAAAAGTAGTGAACGACTTGAATGCCAAAGAAAGAATGAATCCCACAGCACTATCAATCCCACTAATCCCCTGAGAAGCATGAATCAGCCAATCCTTCCAATTTATCTTATCATTTAGATTATAACATTCCTTATTGATTACTCAGACCACTTGCTCACAAAATCAATTCAAAAGAATTTTTAAAAAGATAACAGTTTAATTAAAGCATTATCAAACATTTTGCTTTTGACCAGATTTTTGCACAAGCAATTAACATTCTTAGTTTACAGAATAAAATTAGTTTTTAGAAAAGTAATTAAAAAAAATATGTACAATTATTTTGGAACAATTGCTTTTCTCTATTTGAATTTTTCAGAGAAAGCCAAATACATAAAATAACATATCATAAAACATATACAAAATGGAAATATAAAACCAAAAAAAAATACATGAGTTTACTACAATATTTTCTATGTCAATTTCATATTATTTAAATTGGTGTGTGTTGGTATTTTAATGCTCAGACCACTCCACTAGCACATTTATATATTTGTTGTGCTTAATATCTACAAATTCATAAATGTATCTGCTGTAATATTCTTTACAGCAGATTTTGTGCATGGACATTTGATAATGCCTGGCACATATATATATATATATATATATATATATATATATATATATATATATATATATATATATATATATATATATATATATATATATATATATATATATATATATATATATATATAAATTGAACATTTGAAAACATATTTTTTTTATGTTTTCTACACACATATATGTTCATGCTATTTCAAAAGATCCAATCATTACCTTGTTATAAAGCTTATATCATTAGTTCTATAAAAAATGCCTTTGATTTTTTTTATTTAAACTTTATTAATATTTTTTATCTTATTTATTTACTGTAGGATCCAATAGTTAATTTGAGTAATGCTTCATCAATTAAATAGTAATAATGTGATTAACCATTTATTTAAGCCATCATTAACTGAAATGTTAAATCACATATAATCTTGTTTGTGAACATATAAGTTGGATTCACCAAAAATCCCTTTCTTTCCAGTATATTATAGTAAATGGTTAAATTAATGATGAGAATAATTATTTTTGTGGAAATACTAACACTATAAATTTGCTTGTAGATGAATTAAATAAGCTAAATGGCTTGAAATAGACTATTGAAAAGGAACAAGAAGAGATAACAGTATATTAAATTATAAATTAATAATTAAGCCAATACAAAAAGGGGATATATAAATTGTAAATCAAAAGTACCAATGATGCATAAGATGGCAAGATTTAGATCTTTTTTGTTTTGCAATAAAAAATATATCATTACCAAAGTGATAAACTGAAAAATATTGAAATATTTGCCAAGGAATTGCTTGGTGTTGGTTATGAAATGGAGCAAATAAGAAATACTTTATGTCAATTTAAAAAAAGTTATAATGATTTAAAGAAAATGAAGATTAATAGTAAACAATGGATAGCTATTTCATTTATTTCAAATCCACAAGTGGAATTTTTTAAGGATATATATATATATTAAAACGATAACTTTCCAAGCTTCTCCCGTTTCACCATCAAACCTAATGACACTCTCATCTGTGTTATGTTCAAACCTATTTAAATGTTAATAAATCTAAAATTCGCTCATGTCTGTATAAACAGTATTATATATTTGCGTGCGAACCAACGCTATAATTAGATAGGATTAGTAAAATTATAACATACTAAATTTATTTAATATTTCTAAAAATATTCATTATATTATTTAAGTTAAGTGTAAATTATTAATTTTGTTGTTTAATATTGTAATTTCGTATGTGGATATATAATCTGTGCTATATAGAAGAAAGACATGATTTAAAATATGTAAAAGCCAGTATCTAAAAATAATATTAAATGTCTTTAAAAATTGTTAAAAGATTTCTTGTTTTAAATATATTTCAGGGAAAAAGTTTCTCGAAAATATATTTAAAAGCTATATCAAAATGTTTGTAAATTATTTTAAATAAATATGTTAAAACTGTTTTCGTTTTAAAAAAATGTTAAAAAGTTGTTTTTAAATAGAAAGAGTTTCTATTATATGTAAGATTAAAAATAAAAGCTGGTCAAGTAATTAAAAGATTTTTGGTTGTAAACAAGTGTCATTAACGACCACACCTGGAATTCATAAAAAAGTAAAACTAGTTCAAAATTTACTAATTAAAATCTCCTTAGATAAAAGTAAGTTATTTTAAAATCTAAATTGGACAATTGTTAGCAACGAAAAATCTTAATTATAATAGCTTATGGAATGTTTCTAACATAAGTTATCTAAGATTTTAAAAATCTGGATTGTAAAATTGAAAAATATTTAATTAAATTCCTGAGTTTAGTGAGTCTTGAGGCGATAGATTCCGATAAGGAAAATATATAAATACTCTGTATTTTTAACAAGGAGGACAGCCATATTGTTAGTGAGAATTGCAGCCAGTCTTCACAATTGTTAATGTTTAACATGTCCAGCTAAAAGTGGGCATCTTGTTGCTGTTACTCCATGGAGAACAGGGTTTCTCTCGTCGGAAATGCCTAAACCACCATCATGCCGATGGAAGAGATGAGCCTAACATAATTGGAAAGATGATGCCACCCAGTCAAACTAAACCAAACCAACAGCCAAGAACTTGCAGTCCAGATAAATAATACCGGACCATTTTATTTTTCAAACCGCAGAGCTCTGTGTAATTCTGTGTAATTCTTTATGTAAATATATCTATATAAGTTAGCTAACTTTCTTTTTAAAATAATGATAAAGCTAAATGTAATCAAAACTTAGAATTCATTTAATATTTTAAATATGGCAATTGCTATCAAAATTTAATGTGTTAAAGTTTAAATAATCTGACTTATTTATATTTTCCTTTCATTTAAAGTACATTATAAGTGTCTAATTTAAAGTTATGTCACTGCGGTTGTGTCTATATGTCTTTTCTTATTTTAAATGCTTATTATATTTTATATGCCAATATTTCGAAACAGTGAGCACTTAATTTCATGTATATTTTAAGAAGAAATTATTTGAAAATCTTCGTATAATTTGTTTGTAGCGTCAACTTTCTGCGCTGTTTCGAAATCCTATTTTTTTTATTATTTAAATGATTTAATATACAAAATGTGGCTTTTTGATCAACCAGTTAAAAACTTAACCTTATAGTTTTATTTAGAATTAAATTTAGCCTTGATCATATTTATAAGTATATTTGACATTTAAATTCTTAAGTTCATAGAAATATACTTTCCCTCCTTAAATATTTATTATCTATAAGTAACTTAATAGATCGAACATGTCAAAGTACAGATGTAGTAATATCCCCTTTTGTAGCATAGACGTTTATTATCAGGCTACACAAGAGTTGGTCCCAATTTGATAGAGCTAATATGCTATTAACTTGTATTTCATAGTATGAAATATACTATTCTTTGCTTGGTGGATGTGATATTATTTTATAAAAATATTCTCGTTTTGCTGCTATATGTAATATACGTATCTTAAGATGGAGCCACGGCGTTGCCAGCACATCTTCTCTTATAGGGTAGAGTAGTAGCGAAGCCTGAGCCAAGGCCAGGTTAGCATGTAAGTCCCCTGCCATTCCTGAACACAATGTTCCTTTTTACGCAGCATTGCGATCGGTTACAGGGTACCGGCGTTTGTCACAAGAACTCTGAAGTTATTTCATCCATCCGCAGAGTGACTTTTTCTATTATTGTTTACCTGCGCCATAGCGCATTGGTAAAATCTTATGCAGCCAACTCTCCCACCTTAACATAATGCTTTTAGCCTTCTGAAATTTTCTCTCGAAAGCCATGTTCAATTGATCATTACTTGAGCTGGTTTATGTGCTCGTTATTAAGTCATATTGTATATTTTAGTAAATGAATTCATGATCAAAGTTTAATATAATTATTTATATACCAGCCACAAATGTAATAGGATTTGGCTTATCGAGATTTATAGACTTAACATAGTGATTGATTATGTATTAAATGTCAACAATTCATAAGATGGGCATGTGTTAAACCCCTCTATGAAATTTAATGATTACTTATGTAAAGTGATTTTGAATTGTATATAAGAAAGAATGTATTCTCTTATCCACCCAATGTTTGTACATTCGACACTGAAATGTGTAAAACTGATCAATTTTATGCCAATTGTAAATAAATATATAATTAAGTTAATGTATTTCGTTCTCTGTCTCATTATTGATCTAATCCAATCCAATTCTAATTATTATTTATAGCCTATATATATGTGAAAACTATGCATTAAGTTAAATTAGATTAGTGATCTATTTTAGTCAATTAAGAATCTCTCTTTTAATTATCAGAGTCTTATTGTTTCTCCATGACCTATGTCGGCCGTGTGGAAGGAGGTATATTACATGTAATTTCAAGGTGGTCATTCATAGGGTCTTGAGTCTTGGAATCATGGCTTACGAGTTGAAGTGTGGTCGGACTCAGGATGTCACAGACCTAGTCTGGTCAGCTTCAGTCTCTTTTGCTTGGATTCTGAATTCTGTTACGCGAATGTACAAACTTGACTGTTACATATATATATATATATATATATATATATATATATATATATATATATTTATATATATATATATATATATAGAATGTGTTTAATGTTTCATTCTATGTTCCAAACAATTTTAATAAATTGATCAATAATTCTAAGGATGTCATACCTATCAAGCAGAAAAGTAATGTCATATATCATATTTTTGTGATTGTATGCTGTAATATATAGGTGAATCTAGGTGCAGTATTCAGAAAACATTGATGAAGCATGAATTGTTATATAAGTGTATATAGTAACCCCATTGTGTCAATAATGTTCAAAAGAGCCAACTTACAATTTTTATGAAACAGAAAATTTTAATTTATATTATAGATATGAGCATAGCATTGCCAAAGGATAGCAAAATGGTGATCATAGTTTAGACAAGGCTAAAACATGTGGTTTAAATTTTAAAAATTGTAGCCAAAGTTAAAATTAAATAAAAATATGTTATGTTTTGGTCTGGAGGATCATCCAGCTAGGGGGGATCACTGCTCTGGATCCCCAAATAATACATCACTTTTCAATTGAGGGCACAAGCCTTTGGGTCCAGTAGTCTGGATATGCAACTACTCTGATTTTTTATTTGGTTACCCCTGCTGGATCCATTTTTTAATTTTTTGAAACCCAGGTTCATTTGTGGTCCACTTAGCCAATAATTTACTGTTCAGTGGGGTGTTTGTCCCCAAATCAATTATGTTAACTGACTAATCTGTAGTTATCAGCCTGTCTGCAGATTCAGCAGGCAAGAAACTTAATGCATCAACATGAGGAATCTATTTCCCCTCAATGTACTGTAGCATAAAAGCATATCCTAACAAGAAGTTGAACCATCTCAGCATATGAGGGATTTATTTTTCAGCTGCAAAGATACCCAATAGGGGTCTATGATGTATTTGCATTATGAATGATCTCCCATAAATATAGTCATGAAATTTTTAATGCCATTGATTAAGGCCTAAGCCTCTCTATAAATCTGGGCATTTTTTTTCTGCCTTTGAGAGACACTTTGATGTAAAGACAATAGAGAAGAGTGACCCATCATCATTTATGTGGGACAACACTGCACATGTTTCTACTGGTGAAGCATTGCATGTAAGTTCCAGCACTCTTTCAGGGTCATAGTGTGCCAGCACCACTTTCTCAGATATAAGGGTTTTAATTTTTTCAAAGGCATTATCATGATTGTTGTCCCACTTCTAGACTGTTTTTTTATCTAGTAGCCAGTACAGTGGTTCAGCTGCCTCTGTTTTGTGATATAAAAACACTTCATAGTAATTTACTAATCCTAAAAAGGACTGTAATTCTTTCTTGTTACTTGGGGTTTTGGCTTTTTTAATTGCGATAACTTTCCTTTGGGTAAGATGAATGCCACTTTTGTCTATCTTAAATCCCATAAACTCCAGTTCTTTGGCTTCAAATATGTACTTATATAAGTTTATTCTTATGCCTGCTGTTTTGAACTTGTCAATGAGGTTTTTTGTGGAACACCAGAGCAGCTCTGGAGTCTCAGCTACCAGTAAGAAATCATCAAAGTATGGTAGGGCCCCTGCTAGTCCTGCTGCCAGTTGATTCATGACTCTCTGGAATATTGTTGGGGTGTCCAAAATACAAAAAGGCAACCAGTTTATTTTAAATAAGCCTTTATGAGTTATTATTGACAATGCTCTTGCTAACTGATCATCATCTGGTAGCTGCAGATATGCATGTTTCAAGTCAATTTTAATAAAAACCCTTCCACCAGACAGTGTGGATAGGATTTGCTTAACTGAAGGAGGTGGATAATTATTCTATTCTAGTGCCTTTGTTAAGCATACCTTGATAATCCCCACATATCTGCACATCACCATTTCTTTTGATGATTGGGACTATTGGGTTGGCCCATTCTTTGTATGATATAGACTCTATTATCTCTTCTTCCACCTCCTTTTAAGCTATGACTCAACTTTAGCTCTCAAAGCCAGTGGCAGTGATATGCTTCAAGAACTGATCGGTTTTATCTCTGTATTCAGTTATAACTGAATTGGTGGTTCTAAACACAGACCTAGATCTTTTTGACCACTTCAGGGTAGTCAGTCTTTAATTTAGCTAATGTTGTGATCTGGTTCCCCTTTGACACTGCAAAGTCTAGGTGACTCAACCAGTCATGGCCTAACAAGTTGATGTGATAACATGATGTCACTAACAGTGGTAGGTGTATAGTTTTGTTAAGCATAGTTATTTTAACTTTTGTCTGACCCAAGAAATTTATACAGATAACCTGTTATAGTCCTAGTGATAGGACAATAGACACTGCAGACCTTGTATCCAGTTCCATTCTAACTGGCATATCATTAATTATAATATTATGTATAAATCCAGACAGATTGTCTTTAATGTGATTTATACTGGCAACTTGTTTATTTTTTTTACAGTTGTCTTGTTGTTTTTTTGGAATGGGTTTTTTCATTCTTGTATTGGCTGTTGGTCTTTTTAAGTTTAGACATGCCGCTGTTATATGACTAACTCACTTGCAAAATGAGCACACAGTATGGAGGTGTGGACATTCTGTTTGTACATGCATCGGTTCATCGCACATATAACAATGCTTAACATTTGTTGTTGTTGAGATAACTTAATGCTTATCAACCTCAGTCTTCTGTTCAATATTTTGAATGGTAAAGTTTATTTTTTTAATGGCTTTGCTTGACATGCTATAGATTCTGCCAGATGTGGCTTGAGTTACAGCCTTTTCAAAATCTATATCCAACATCACTAATACTTTGCATCTTAAATTATGATCATTCATGCCACAAATGAAATGATCATGTAGTGCTTCATTTAAGATCTTTTTAAAATTGCCAGTAAGTGCTAATGCCAGGATTTGCATTGTGAATTCTCTAGCTTGTTCATCCTCATCTTGAGTATAGAGATTGAAATGATATCTCTGCATTATTGTTAGAAATTTCAGGGCAAAATATTCTGTGAGAACCATCAAGGCCTTCTCAAAATTCAAGTTAGCCAGTGTTTCTGACCCAATTTGATATTTTAAAATATTATATATCTGTGACACGATTATTGTCATCAGCATCGCTAATTTTATTTCAGACTTTTTGATCTGATTAGCCTGCATATAAAAAATCATGCACGCTTTGTAGCTTGATCAGTTCTCAGGGAACCCTTGGTCAAAAGGTTTCATCAATCCAATTATACTAGCCATTTGTTCTCTGTTATAATGTGAGAAAATTTTTTACTTTGTATATTTGCGAGTAACAACTCGTATTTGTTTTTATAGTTATGTTATTGTAACTAACTGAATGAACCTTTTAAACCAATAGAGAAAGCTCTTATGCTGTCTTGCAAGTAAATCTCTCATGATAGGTTGAAGCTTCAAATTGACATGCCTTTTTGTTTACAGTCAATTTTATTCCACAGTTTTATGTTGTTATTATTCTAAAAAGAAAATACCACTGTAATGAAATTACAGGAATGTAATTTTTTTCAAAAAAATATAATAATAATAACTCAAATACACACTTGCATATTTATTTCATACGTTTAGATCTGTTGAAACTGGCATATTTTATAATATAATTTTTCCAGCCATGGAAAAAAAAAATCTTTTGTTGACTGTGCCAAATCTCTTATAGTTTGGTCTGGATTACAGACCCAACATACATAAATAATACTAAGACAAGTATTACAATTAATATGTTTATTATTATGTACAAATATATACAATACAATATATACAAGTGAATATTTACAAGTTCAATATTGGAGTTTAACGCAAACTCTCGGTTCTGCCTACGACTTCCAGCCACACCTGATGGATTGCCTCACAGGTAAGGTCTATGACTCTTCAAGCTGTACAAGACAGCTTGCCTCAAGACAAGACTGGTCTTAGCAGTGTCTCATCTCTGTGGGACTTGCCTAGCTGCATATACTAAATAGTGTAGTGCTATCAATGGGAATACTTGATGTTGTTTATGTTAGCAGAGCTTCCCTAGGAGAACACAAGAAGTATTTTCTGGTTAGACACCTTCTTCCCCAATTCTTACCAAAGGCTGACTATTTATACCGAGATCCTTGACCTTATTGAAATCCTTCAGATTCAGCAAGCATCATTGCTTATTGGCCTGTAATAATCATTGGCTATATTTTATCTATACATCGGCCTATTGGCCTGTGGCAAACAATCCTTAATCTGTTCAGATAAGGAGGCATCTGGATTAGTCCACTTCTGAGAGAAGGAAGGACTATAACAAAATATTTATTAAAATATTTAAGGCATCAATCCCACATTACACAGAAATATAATTTAGGATTGAATATCTGGTAATAAAATAAATAAATTGATACAATATAATTATAATTTCAATGAATTATATATGATTTTAAAATATGTGTAAACAAACTTTCCTAAAAAACACAGATATAATAGAAAAATGTTTTTATTATAAATTATTAATATATTCATTATAAAGTCATAGGGATAGCAAATATGGCATAAAATACAAGAACTACCTATTTAGAAACGTTAATCTTGTTGATTATTTAAAAAAAAACAGGTAATTACCTACATTTAACATAAAAATAAACATACATAATTGTACATTATTTTAAAAAAAACAGGTAATTACCTACATTTAACATAAAAATAAACATACATAATTGTACATTATTTAACATAAAAATAAACATACATAATTGTATATTTAAAATGATAATAGTTTTATTTGAAATAATTTTTCTATGTAAATTGTATTATAAATGTGGCTAATTTAACAACAAAAAAGATGACAAAGAGGACAGTATCATCTGGAAGAATTAAGCTGCCAAGCGTAACTAATAAAAAATTCACATACAAATTACAATTGAGTACAAAAGGAGTTCACATTTATGTTACTCTTCCATTACATGCTCAGCATTTTATAAACAAGTGTTTGGAAAATTGCAAAGTTATTTTCCTGATGTTCTTTTGCTTGAAATATTCTCTTAAAACTCATTATTTTAATTATTACATTTGTTATTACACAGCTGAAAAAAACAAAAAGCTGTTTTGATCAATCCCATTGGAATTAAAAAAAATTAAAAAATAAATTCTAGTAAAAAACTAAGCAAACCCCATTCTTCTAATAAAACAATAAATGATAATACACCTGGGTCTCTTTTTACGTGGATTTATTTAACACAATTTTGAAGTTACACGATTCACATTTCACCGGATGTTGAACTCCGATAATGCACTATTACTTTAAATAATAAATTTTGCGCACTTACGTTATATTGAAAGTAATAGCACATTATTGGAATTCGACTTTCATCGTAGTAATTTCAATATATTCAGTGCTTATAATAGTAAGATTTTATGCAATAATGAAATTAAAATCATGATTTTCACATTTTATGTATACACACATTAAATTTCACAAGATTATAATGTAAATTTGTTCAAACATTGTGTGTGTTAATTTTGCATTTTAAATCACATTCTGGTTTTGCTTTTTAAAAAAGAACGTTATCAATTATTATTTTTTTTTATTAATGACACTAATCATTAACATGCTCTTAAATTTCAATGAGAGCTAAATGGTTTTATGTCTGGATATCACGAGCTTTGTAAACAATTAATAAAATCATTGTCTCAAAGATTAATTACTAATTACATTGTCACCAAAAAATCATAATACTTAAAACGGATATAAAAAAAATGTAAATTACTGTACTGTAAATTATGTATAAAATATATTATTTTGAATAAAATTAAATATTATAGTTAAAAAAAGTTTGTCTTGTATCAATTTTTTTCAAATTTGAAATTTTTTATTAGTCATATTTTATTTTCTTATTTTTTTTTTGCACGAATTTTAAAGTAATTTTAAGTTGGTGCTTTGCTTTTATGCGAATTTTGAAAAATCACAGACCATGTCCCCTCTTTTTCAATGTAAGTTACGTCTATTTTTATGTAATTTCTTTTGCGCATGTTTTCTGAAGAACCTATCTATCGCATAAAATGAGACCCATGTGTACTCAAAAACAAAGTTACAATTCTAAAATGTTTTCATCTCAAACAGAAAGAACATTAAAAAATTATAGCATGAATAAATTTTAAAATTTTAAAAACACAGGTGATGCTTTACCAGAATCAGCCAATCTTTACAGTAATAACACTTTCTCCAGTCAAAAAACATAATTAGAAACAATTCCCAAAACAACAATTGAGATTTAAATACAAAAACAACTTTTAATATCTACCGTAACATCAAAATAATTACACAGCAATTTTCTGATCAAAACTCAGTCTCTGAAAACAACAGCAATAATGGTAAAATAATTTGCAGCAGTTTTGCAAAACACAAAGAAATGCAAGAAATGAGTGTTGAACAAGTCATTTACAACTCATATTTTCCCTAGTCTAAAGCCCTCTCTAAACACCAAAAATGTACAGGTCCCCAACAAACTAGTGGCTAATCAATTCACACCTTCCTAATACCAAACTCAAACCAAAATAGATAATTCTATCCACTACAAATAATGAAAGTTACACTACAGTTCTAGGTAACAACAGAGAAATTACACAAAATCTCAGTACAGATTTGCAAACAACTCATTATAGCATCCTAGATTTTGTTGATTATAAAACCCCCACATGTAATTTATAGGAAAGTAACTGTCAGCAACATTATAAAAACTCATAATTTCTTTTAAAAAAATATCAAGCAGTAAGTCAGGAATTCAATGCTAGAATTTCCTCAGGAATTCAACACTAGAATTCCCCCCAGTACTCTTCAACTTCTTTCTGAACTACCACAGTGAGAACACTCTAATACTCACTACCACTAATGACAACTGTAACTTGTTCATCTTTCTTACAGATGAATTTTTTGAACTATTTAAAAATCTAAAACTGGGAAAAGCAATCAGAAGAAACTACCACTATCCCAACAGAAAATACTTTATAATAGATTTCCACAATTTAATTCAAAAAGAACTATTCAAAAGACAACAATTCTACCTGAACCAATGTTACCTAATAAAAATTAACATGTACCAGCCTAAAATAGCATATGTCTTAGCATGCAATTGCTATAGAAACTTTGCACAAATGGACCTTCAATGGCTGCTGTCCAAAAATGGCAAAGTAACCAACTTTAAATACCTCACAGAAAGAAGAGCAGTCTTTGAACTACCTTCAAACAATGTGACCTCTACATTCCAACTCCACAAAATCTACACATTATTTGACATTCCATCAACACTAGAAGAAAATAAGTGTCATACTTTTAAAGCCATTCAAGGTGTTCAGCCTCAATGCTTTTTCTGTTGTGAAAAGATACATCTCATCAAACTTGTCCCATGAGAATTTGTGACTTCTGCAATGTCAAGATAACTAAAAACCATAAATGTAATTTAACACTGTTAAATATACCTTCCACCCTGCAACCCACACCTCAAATGATGTAGGGCAGAATAAAACTCAAACACATAAACCACACTTGGGTGTACCATAGTTAAAAAGGCAAAAACTAGCACAGATAAAGCAAACACTGCCTCACTACACTGCTATCACAATTGCCTTCTCAACAGTCACATGAAGCATTAATTGCAACCTAACTAAAAGAAGTATATCAACAGAAAATTATCACAAACAAGAAAAACACAATTATAAAACCACATACAATGCAAATCTGACAAAAAGAACAAGTATCTACACATAAAAAAGACATTAGATTCAATGAGCTTCCAGCATGAAGATTAACGAACAACATTGCTGACTCAGACATGGAACCAAACTGTCTACATCCGAACACTAACAAATTGCATAATCAACAAAGGAAAAAGAAATCTAAAAGAACCAGATGAGCCAAATCACAAGATATGCACTATAGTCACTATGAAGACACTCTCAATTTAAATCAAATTACATCAACTAAAATCTTAGAGCTAATTAAATCACCTATGACACAAAAAGCCATGCAAAAAATACTCAGCAAGACTTCCAATTGTGATGAACAACTAATCTTAATGGATGAACTTGTTACTAGAGAATAGTTATATACTTCATCGAAGTCCAGCATAAACCCCAACTATGTATCTTAAAATAGGTGACATAAATGTAAGGGGCCTTAATTCCCTGTAATGCATTTACTCTGTAAAAAGTTGGATTGATAAAATCAATATCCACATAACATGCTTTTCTGAAATGAAGCTACACACTCACTCAGACTATATAATAGACAATCTATGCAAACAATATGAGCTTATTCAAAATGCACATTCCAACACTGCATCATCTGTGGTTGTCTTTGTCATTCACAAAAACCTGCCATACACACAACTCAGGACACTTCACCTAGACAAAGAAGTACTGTAAGTTTGACCTTCAGGTAATATTCACACAATATAATATATTTGTACTTAAGGAACACTGCATACTCCATGCATGCAGCAATCAACAAAATCAATTCCATTCTGTCATCTAACACTTTTCCAACAATTTGCTTTGATGACATTAACATGAGTTACCATAACTTCAACACCTCTTCAAAAAGTCTTATTGTGTGGAGAATGCTTTTTTACCACCTGACACCTTCTTTTTCTATACACTGCAAAAATATTTCTAATAGATCTGTTCTATTACCCCCTGACATATATTTTGATCTCAATATCCGACTGCAATATGTTCCCTTCTCAGATTTCCTGGCACTCTTAATATCACTGCAAATTAACCCTAACACATTGGTTCAAACAAATTATTCTTACACCATAAAGCTAATAAAAGAAACTGTGGTGTCTGAATGGATTTTTTCCAAAGCATATATCTTATTTAATAAAATTAAAATTCTTTCTCTGCCACCTATCCAACATGATCCATGTTTATCAGAATAATGAGCTCTCTGATTGACTTCCACACACAGAAAACCAAAGGACCCAACCAGCTCCTAATAGATCTAGACAACATTACTAACAAGCTAAGTGAACTCTCTCACACAGATGCTACTGTATAAGACATCATGGATATTAAATTGCAATACTATCCCAAACAAAAATTCTTGGCACAAAACATGGCCACCAAAAGATCTAAAATCTTCTTAAATAATTGACATAACTGGACATGCAGCTACATCAGATGCTGTCAAAAGGCCAAAACCTTCTATAATTTCCATAAATCAAAATTGCTATAGTGGTCCGGAAATGCTTTCCAAAATATATAACCATTTTCAACATGAGCTACACAACAATAACTTTGAGATTGGAAGGTTGGGAAGAACTATACAAAAACAATAATCACGATATCACCGAAATACAAATAGTACAAAAGCTACAGATCTACCCAAAGAGCAGACATCCAGGATTACCTGGTATCTTAAGATTTGTGATACTGAATCTGAGCCAATACACCGCATCCATAGACTGACAAATTATTGATGTCCTCACCAGTGACTTCCAGAAAATTCCTGACATTTATCTGGTCACACTGATGCCTTTTTTTTAAAAAAAAAAAATCCCTCAAAGCTAATAAACATACACCTAATTTCCATGATTTTACCACCCATTAAAACAAGAGAATCCATTGTTCTAGATCTCATACATTGTTCTAGATCTCATACAAGAACATATATATAGACCCATCACCAACTATCAATTTATCTGCAAAGATGTCTCCACCAGTAATGCAGTCCAACACTTCATACTTCTTTCTGAACACATCAAACTACAAAGAAAATCATACTCATTAATTATTCAACTAGACTTTTTCTTGGCATTTGACTTCATTTCATAAATCTTACTACAAATGCTCTATGATTACCAAGTGCCAGATGTTTTATTATTGGTAACTTATGATTAAACAGATCAATATTTACCTCTCTAGGTGGAAAGCTTTCAGAGGGATTCAGACCTCATCTACCCATTCTACAGGGATCTCCTTTTGCTACCCTCTGCTTTATAACATATCTTAACCCCTTCTTCATGGAAATTGAATGCAGTATGCTGGGCATAAATTTGCCAGCACTGAATCATCCAGTTCACCATATCTCATATGTGGGTGATGTTTTCATATTCATTTCACACAAATCCCAGCTTCAAATCATAATACAACTCATAAACAAATATGCCAAAAACTAAATCTCAAAGTCAACTACAATAAATCTTTAATCTGGAAAATCAAAACAGGTGCAATGATTCCCTCAATATTCACAGCCCAGCCACAATAATTTCTTGGCTTAGCCATTTCCAAGTCTAGATATGCCATGTTGAATAACATCATAAACTCAATTCTCGACAAAACAAAAAATGCAGTCAGCATGTTGTCAAGAATCTCAATATCACTACCTGGCAATGTTGCCTTATTCAACATGCTAATCTACCCAAGACTAAGCTACTACCTGCCATTCATGAAATCCACCAAAACATTTGAATGATCAATGAACTCATTATGCTCTAGGCTGCTTTGGGATGGCAAAGTCATGGCCATAAGCATTGTTAATGATCAAATGCCCAAAGAATCAAATGGGCTCAACCTGCATTAGTGTCCATCCTGTACCTCCAAAAATCTCTGGGAATGTCATGTGTAACCAACCTTGAACAAACAAATCTAAACCTAATGCCAACAATGGAGCCCATGGATACGCCTCCACATGCTGGAAAATGGATGACAGTTATATGGACTTATGTCAAAAACTTAGCAAACATAACACAATATACAATAGAGGAAAAAAGACATATTGGCAAACATACAAATTCAAATACACCAATCACACCAATTTACAGAATTATCTAGGGTTAAACAATACATTTTCAACTCATAGCAAAATCAAAAAATTGGTTTTCAGACCAAAATACATTGACTTTCTGCTAAAGATCAATCTCACCTCCTTGCCAACAAATCGTTTTGTGGTGCGAAAAAAGGGTTTAAGAAGATCAACTCTAAATGCCAATTATGTGTGACAGCAGACGTGACAATTCATCACCTCCTGTATTTCTGCTGTTTTCTCAAGCCAATCAGATTTTTTATTAACATAAGCATGTCACACAGTATTAGAGAAGTTTTAGTCATTCAAAAGGCTATAAAGATTGGTGTATTCTCAAAAATTAGAATTGCCATTTTTCTAACCTTTACTATCTGGCTATCGAGATTCAAGTATATATTTGAACATGCTTAACATGGTGTCTGTAACCTCTATATCAAATTACTCAAGCGGCTTAGGAACATAAATAGATTGCTGGCTCCAAACTAGAATTTTTATGAAAACTGGGCTAGAGTCACCCTCCCAGAATAGTGAAGGAGGTCAATGGCCCCCAGTCTCAGACAACAGCAAGCTCTACAGAGTGACTGCCTTGCAACAGTGTAAAAAGAATATAGCTATGTATAGATAAACATATTCAATTGTATCTAATAAATTTTAATTCATTTTAATAAATAAAAATCCATTGCTACTTTATCTCTTTAAAAAAATCAAGAAAAAAAAGCATTGTATTTTTATCTTCTAGAGTGAATACTGTAATAGTACCATTTAAATCCAACAGAGTAATCAATGGATGTCAGACGGCTTATGCATAAAATCCCTATCTAGTTGCTACTCATCCAATATCCCCAGACCAGGTTCTGGATTGTGGCCTTCATCAGTGAGGAGCTTTGGATCTGAGAACACTGCACCCAGATCTTAGTATCTAATGCATACCTGCAGCAGCCACCTTTTATCTCTACTTAACTACAAAACTATGAGAATAAAATTGAAGAAAACACAATAATATTTTCAATCTAAGCTCAATAGCTTATATAGTCATATGGGTCTGAACCCAGTTCAGTAGTTATACATTTTGGAGTCTTTGGATCTTTAACAACCAAAGCCACCACTATTTTATTAGGCAAGATTGGTGTTAAACCACTAAAAATCACGAGATCACTGTTTCTTATGCTAGCACATTGTTATTAAAACAGATAAGGATTTTATGCAAAAGCCATCTGGCATCCATTGATTACTCTGGTTGGCCCCAAGTGGCACTACTGTATGGATGGTTTTGCCTGTTTAAAAAAAAAAAAACCATAATGTGCTAGCATAAGAAATAGTGATCATGTGATGCTTTCAAATCATTACAACATGGACCCAGATTCATTGCATGATGACGATGATAATAACATGTGCACAGTAATAAATAATAATTATATGTTTACTTAAAATGATTATAAACATGTATTTAATTTTAAAAATAATTTTTTTGTGTGTATTTTAAAATATGACCACAGAAAGTGAATAGTATTTTTTAAAAATATATATAATAATTTTCTATTTTATTGCTAGTAATGATGTTTGTTTATAGAATATTATTATAATTTCTAAGACATTATCAATATAAACATTTCAATTTATTTCCAAATAAGTAAGTAAAGACTATAAAAAATAATTTATATTGTTAGTATAGTTAATAAAGAATATTTTGTTTGTAATGATAAAAGGTTTGTGATTTTTGGAGGGGGATATTTTATAAATGTTATGTGTAATAGAAGTATCAATTGTTTATGGTGGATGTATATCATGAAGATAAAAACCTGATTAGGTCTTGCATTATTGTTTTGATAAAAAATTTAATAGTAGTACATAATTTTATGCCAAAATAAAAGCTAATAATGATAATATTTTGTGAAGGCCTTCAAATGGGTTTGAATCTGTACAAATTTGACAAATGAATAATATGTTAACTCAATTGATTTTTGTTAAATTTCAAGAGTCTAAAAGAGATTTTAAAGAATTTCTCCTAATTTTGATAAGTTTAAAACAGATTTCATAAAATTATCTCTAAGATTGATGAATAAAAAGCAGATTAAGCAGAGTTTAAAGTAACATGTGATAATAACTTCTACATTGGAAATAATAAAATAGGATATTTTAAATGTACAATGTTTAAAGACATAGAAAATGTAAAGGTCACATTTCAAGATCAGTTTGGTAAATGTAAGAAGGAAGAAAATAAATAACAACAGAAGAATAATAATAATAAAATAGATAACTTGCAAAATCAAATAATGACATCCCAAACCGAGATTAAAATGTGTAGTAAAAGGATAGATGAAGTAATAAAAATCAATCAAGCACTGAGAGACCAAATTACTAAGATTAAAGAATTGAAAAATAAAACTGAGGAAGTGTCTAGAAAAAAATTGCTAGAGTTTAAAATGATTTACATTAAAGATCAAGATTAAAGGTTAAGGTTCAATTTCTATTCTCAGTACTCTCTAAATTCAGGTTAGCAACACTTGAAAAAAAAAAAAAGAGAAAAATAGCTCTCAAACATGGTGCATATTTTAACTTGTATGCTATTACTAACAGTTGAATGTAAATGTAAGACTTAGATAAAGTTATATTTTTTAACATCATTCAATATTTAATATGAAATGATGAAAATAGTCCAGTATGTAAATATAATTAATGTTAAAATATATATATATTGTATAAATTTTGTAAAAAATATCAGATTTTGAAGCATAATTTAAGAGTTATCATAAATCTACCTCCTTTAATTGCATTAAAATACACAAATATAAAATAAAAATGAATTCATTATTTTATTGTTTTAGTATACATTTAAATACATGTATACTTTATATCACCGGAGAATCTATATAATTAATGAAGATTAGAACCCAGACCTACACTCTCCTTTAAGCTATCCAATATGTCTTATGTAAATATCTGTAATGCTGCATTGTAATATTTAGAGATCAGTTTTTAAGTATTTAAAATAGTCAAATGTGACTTTTTAGAATATTATTGACTTGTAAAATTAAATTAAAAGGAAAGCAAGTCCAAACAAACGACTAAACAAACATATCAGATCTCGCCTCAATCTATACAAACTCTTAGATAATTTATATCAATATGAACATTTATAACCATCATAGAAACCCTTTGTATATACCTAGTATCAATAAATCTAAATTTTTAAATAAATAAAATGAGATATTATTTTATATAGCGCGAATGTTTATTTATGTAATAGTATTAGCGATTAAGCCAATGCACATGCGCTTTAAAGAGATTATATAAATGAATACTCAATGTTTTCTATGAATAAAAAATTTGAGCATTTCCAAAACCTCTCCCAGAAGGAACAATAAAAAGTGTCAGAAACCTAGTGTCCCTTTTTTATTTATGCACAGTAATATAATTATAGGAAAAAAAATATAATGTTTATAGTCCTCTAGATCTTAAGTGTCATATATTTTATTTAAATTTGAAAAGAAATATTAATATATAACTTTTTGAATATCAGAGCTATATCTCTGCAGGTGCAGCCAGAGTATATCAATTTATTTGTTTTATAACATGAGAATCAAGAAATAAATTTTCTAACATATCATACTCTTTTCTTTGCAGTTATATATAAAGAAAAATTGAAAATTTTAATTTTTTTCATTTAAACTGAGACGTTATAGTTCTTTTACATAGGATTTTGAAGTATGTATACTTTTATTTTATGTTTTAAGTAGTGGTTTTTAAAGTAAATATAAGTAAACATTAAAACAAAAATTAAATGTATTAATAAAGTAGATTTTAATTTAAATATTTTCATTAATATACATAACTAAAAAACAGACAACAATTTTAAATTTGCACAATATTTAGATGCTAATGTATGTTTCTTCTCTTCATTAAATTTCAATAAACATCTTTATTAAGAAATCCATTAACAACTGTCAGCTAAAGTGAAAAAAAAAATATCTTTTATTCTAATATAATTGAGTCTAAAAAAAGAAACTAAAGAAGTAAAAATGGAACGTTAACCCTTTTATGTAATATTTGGAAATATCGAGAAAAAAAATAGTTTCATTAAACGTTTTAATTATAATTTATAGTAGATAAAAAAAGTATACATTCAATAAAAAAATAAATAACACACACACATATATATATATACACGGATGCGATTTGATTTTATAAACACATTAATTTGAATTTTTTTCTAACAATTATAATATTTCAAAGGGGTTTATGAAACACTCCATGATACTCTTACAAAACTTTACATTCTCAAATCACAATGTAAATTAACTCTGCATGTAAATGATAAAAGTGAAGTTTTTACAAATCGTGTTTGTTTAAATATCTTATTTTGCTTATATTTTTGGAGACCAAGGTAATTAACATAGTCATTTAATATTTGATTTATTACATCAATATATAATAGTAGAAAATAATTTTGATTCTTTGTTATTAACACATAATAGTAAGCTTAGTAATAATATAATATATATATTAAATTAAATCAAACTAATTTTTATTTAAAGCAATGTTTTGTATCACAGTAAAAGGTAAACAAGCCCTCATGATTTTTCTTCAAATGAGAAATAAGTTATCCAGTTGCCTATTAAAAAAATATTCAGATATTTAATGATGAAAAATTAATTTAAAGTTATATGTCAAGATTATGCTTGGAACATAATTATCAAAGTTTACTTTGGCAATTTTGTTTATATCTAAACTTTATAAGATTTGTTGTTTGAAAAGATGACACTTGTAATATTTTTGGATGTTATTATATAATTAATATTTAATAAAATCACAATTACAGCATATTTTAAGTATCAGTATACTATTTTGACCTTCATTTGCATGTGATATTTTGAAATAGGAGAATTTATGATTTAAAAAGTTTTATTAAAGATAGTAAATTCCATCTAATTTATCTCTATATTATACAATACTGATGTTTTATTAAATGATAATTTATTAAGATGAATATTTATATGAGTTAATGTAACTATAAAAATACATTTACATTATTTTTTATTACAGCATATTCATTTAATTTTTGAAACTTGCATTAAGACTCTCCTGCAAGTAGTTACACTACATGTTGGAACACTTTCTGTTGTAAATAATATTGTTCTTCTGATGTATTTATAATATTTTTATTGTTTATTAATAGATGGAAACTAAAACAAACGAAAACTAATACATTTATTAAATATTTGTAATTACTGTATAAATCAATATACATTTTTCCCAAAGAAAAACCCTGAGTCTACATAGTATAATACAGAATTTCAATATTTGCATAATTTAAATAATGAATACCATGTCATTAAAGCAAAACAAATGAAAGTGTGGCTATATAGTTGAAAAGATTGATTACATTAGTAATTGTTTAGCACATATTATACTTTACTAGACCAATTTCATCTTATAATTGTCATTAGAATTATTAATTACTTGATCAATAGGTTAAAGAATTACAAGAATTAGCACATGGTTTTATATTTAATAACCTCAGGAATTGATAACCATATTATTTATAATATATAAACACACTAGTTAAATATATAGAACAATTTTTTTTTCTGTATTTTAGAGCTAATGTATATATTAAATTCTTTTTTGATCTTATTATGATAATCTTTGGAGGCAACCATGATTTTATTGACAGTACATTTTAGCAATTCGGTCAATAGTAAACTCATCAAATATTTCTTGGCACTTCAATCAATATGTCTAAAAAGTAATTAAGACATTTAGTAGGAAAAAAATTAAAAAAAGAAATACAATTTTCTTTTTAATATCTCATGTAGTCTTGAAAGCAGTGAGAAATATTGATTATTATCTTTATTGTGAATGTTTAGGTGGTTACTGGTTGGTATATATATATATATATATTGTAAATATCGATAAGTCGATATTATATTTTTTTAAATTGTCATTTGTTATTAAAAAAAAATCTCTTTAAGTTGATGTTTACATATGAAATATTTAAATTTTTCTTTTATGTTTATTAAATATAGTTATTATTTGAAGTTATTATTTTATTTATATATATTGATAGTACATCGTTATAAACATTTAATTATTGAAATAAATAAGGACATATAAATTATAGATTATAAAAAAATTATTTTATTTATAATGATTATTAAATGCAATAAATAATTATTTATGTATATTTTTAAAGATGTTAAATTTTCAATTTAATATTTTTTATATATATACTTGATATTTTATTTTTATTTTAATGTTAATTGTTTTAAAAAGAGAACATATATAACATGAGTTTTAAAATAGCATCTGCTGGCGCATGGAACAACAGCAACAACAATAAGGAAGCCATTATTATTATATATTATTATTGGAATAGATATAGAACAAACAACTGAAAAATAAAGATTTTATTGTACTTTATTTCTATAAAATTTACTATTCTTCAAAATACTGAAATAATATATATATCTTATGGTAAATACATAAATTATGGCAGGTTAATCAAGAATCGCAGCCAGGAGGCTGCATCATCGCTTTCATTTATTCCAAGGCAATTTTCAATGGAACAACTAAATAAAAAAATTCAATGTATAAATTTCATCACGTCTGGAGTTGAAACTTGATATAGCTATCTTAAATGTATAATCGTCAATTTAATCATAATCTGGAAGTAATTGGAATTGACATGCTGGATTTAATATTTCAATTTGTTTATTTATTTTTTTTTCAATGAAGGAAATTTTAAAACGGATAAAATATGCATATATCTAAGTATTAACAATTTTCTTTAATATAATAATTTCTTCGCCTTTCAATAGAATGCATTCTAATAATAAAAGTAAACGGATAAAAGAACTCATGGAATAAATTAACTTTTTGGAAAGGAAAATTATCTAAATGAACTTTAAAAGGTATTTAATAATTTTATATATGTATGAATAATATATAAATATATTTTTGAGATTGATATATTTTTTTTTTATTTACTTTTTATTTTCATTAGAAAATACGTTTTATAAGTAGTCAATTTAATCATCTTGTTTTATAATAATATTAGACATATAACAGATGTTAGGATAAATATTTAAATAATTTAAAATCTTAAAATGTAATTTATAAGTTGATATTGTATATGAACTATTATATTTATATTATAATTATTAGGCAGAAATATGTCTTTATATATTTAATCTATATATACTTATTACAAGTATATACACATAGTTATTCTTTGTATTTATATTTAAAACATCAATATTATTTAAAGTTGAACTATAACATAAAATAAAGGATGTACTATTTGTTTTTATAAATAATGCCTTTGTAATTATTTAAAAGAGCGATACTATATTATTCTTATTTTCTTTTAATGCCAAAGTTATTATGAAATTAATTGAATTTATAAATAATAAAAGATAATTTCATATTTCATTTATTATTTGGTTTGTAGGTCACTTACACATATTATTATTCATTTATATATTTAGAGGTACATAAATTTACATAGTTAGATGTGTATATTTGAATTTAGTAAAAGTCCTATTGTTTCTAATATATATATATTTGATTAGTTAGTCACATCAACCTTAAAAATAAATTATAAAGATAGGTCTCATTGCTTTACATGATTTTAGATTTGTTTTATGTATAGCTAGCTGGAAGGGCATTTAAACAATTTATTTAAATATAACTGGAATAATTTTGTTTTTCTTCATTCTTTAATTTTAATGGAATACCTAATAGACGTTCCATTATATTTGGCTTATCCAATTGTAAGCTACCATATAGTTTCCATTACATTTGGCTTGCCCAATCGTGGGCTGCCTTATATACATTCCATTACATTTGGCACAACAACTAGGGCTAGAAATAAGCTAATTAGGGCTTGAAATACCCCACATACCTGAGAAATGTATAGTATATATATATATTAATATGAGATATATAATTTAAAGAAAGAGAAGTATTTTTGTATGTTTAATTTTTTTTTTTTTTATATAAATGGAAATATTTTAGCCTTAGGTTTAGATGGTGATGGTTAATATTATTGTATTATTTTTTAATGATGGTGTTAAAGTACGGCATAATAATTTTGTCCATATTTGGAAAGTTTATGTTGTAGAAAATCTATAATTTTGAAGGTTGGATGGGATATTTGATTGTTGGAGTTTGGTTAGTTCTATTGTAAGTATTGATGTTGGATGGGGAATGTTTTGTCATTGTCTTAGGAATGTAATGCATTCATGTCATTTGTGATTGATTGATCTCATTCATTGCTTCAACCCAAATTTTGATGTTTATTATTATTATTATTTATCATGAAGCAGTTAACAGTGGTCCTGCCATGATTTTATCTTTAAAACTCCAGAGAGAGTAAGGTATAATTATTTTGATATATGTATGATATATACCTCTAAGTCTCCTTAAGATGAGCAAGGAAATATTTTATAAGTAATAGCCCCTAAGACTTAAATATGAGCAGGGTAATGTAATAGTGTTTTCAGAAAATTATTATGGGTTGTAGTAAATTGGATAGAATGAAATGTGATAATCATCTAAGTGTTCATGAAACATTGTATGCTTTGGGAATAATGATTGAATTCTTTTATCTACATCAAGGTTGTGAAGTGCTAATCAATCTTTTGATAATCAGTATCTATCGGATCTTTGGATGAATAGATAAGTATATAACATAAATATATAATATTAAACTTAAGGGTTTGATTAATTAATTATTGTTATAACAAATAATCTATTACATTGATTATCAATTAGAGTTTGAAAACAAACATATCAATGTTTTATTTTACATTATAAGTGACCTTTAAACATGATGTTCAATTAGTGAATGTTTGTTGATAATAAACTGCATTAGTACAATTTTAGTAAAATATTTCGGGCACAAAAGCTAATAATTAGTGAAGTTGATTTTTTTTTTATGTATATAAAATGTTATTAAGTTTTAAGGTCCAGAAAATTTATAGGCATCAATTTAAGCATTTTATATTTAACTACCATTATTTTGAATGAGAAAGTTGTCTCACTATATTATCAAATTAGTTATTTTTAAGGCATGTGAACATTTAGTTGTATTTTTAAATATTTCAAGGTTATATTGAATTTGATATGAAGTATCCACATTTTAATATGATATAAGTGTAGAATATTTATTATCATTAAATATAAATGAATGTTATTTAGTGATATCAGTTGTTACTCCCTTTCTATATATATTTTAGAAAAATTTGTTGATATTATGGTGATAGATGAAATTTTTTTTTTTTTTGTTTTTAAGCCAAGAAGTTCATGAGTTCAAATAAGTAAAATTTAGATTGTCAGATAGCTATTATGTATTATAAGATTAAAAAAAGGCTTGTATTTTTTTTAGTTAAATAATTGCTTGTTGGAATAATGATTGGAGATGGTGAGCCCTTGATCTGTGGTAATTACTATATATATATATATATATATATATATATATATATATATATATATATATATATATATATATATATATATATATATATATATATATATATATATATATATATATATATATATATATATATATATATATATATATATATATATATATATATATATATATATATATATATATATATATATATATTAGATATTTTTGTATAATATTACAGTACTAGTAATAATGGATAATAGTAATAAAATGCCAGTTAGTGGTGATTTTGATTTAAGAGATTTTATGGAAAAATTTAAAGCAGAGTTAAAAGCGGATCTTAGAGCTGAAATAAAAATTTACTTTGGTAACATAAGGGCTGGATTAAAAATCGACTGTGATGAATTTAAAGCTGAGAAGAAAACCAACTCTGAGAGACTAGAGTCTAGATTAAATACCAATTATGATGAAGTTTCCTTTAGATTAGAGACAAATTCTGGTGAACTTTCCCAGAAACTAGAGACTAATTTAAAAACCAACTCTGATGAACTTTTTAGAGAATTAAAAGTTGCATCAAAAGCTCTGGTAGATGATAGTGTTATGAGTATAGACACAAAAGTTGATGAAGAACTGAAAGAATTAAAAGTGTCTGACAAAATCTGTAGTAAAAATCTTGAATTAGTTGATGAAAATTTTGAAGAATACAAAGAACCCATTGAAGTGATTAGTAAAAATATAAAAGAAAATGAAGAGTATGTTAAAATGGTTGATAAAGATAATGAATTATATGATAAAATTTTAAAAGAACCTCAAGAGTCTCTTGAATTAATTAATAATGATAATGTAAGAGAGAGTAATTTGTTTGAAGAGGTAGTTGAAAGAAAGACTATAAAGAAACCTAAAAATTTTGATGAATACTATAGTAAGGATAAAAGAGTTGATGAATCTGTAGAAATAAAATTAAATTCTTTAGGTGAAAAATGTCTAAAGTTATCAGACAATGAATTACCAAAGATTACGGATAATACCAGTAATAAATTTAAAGATAAAATGCAAAATCTAGTTCAAAAATGTACCATTAATTGTGGAAACGTTTATACAAAAATTAATATTTACAAAGAAATATTCTTTACAAGAATTAACAATATAATATGTAATGTAAATTTTATGAAAGTAGAAATTGATCCAAATAGAGATTTAGGCAAAGCCAAAATAAAACTTAAATTCAGAAGTAAGGAGAAAATTAAAATAGATTTTCTTAAAGAGATAATTTATCCCAATAAAAATCTGAAGAAAATTAAAGTAAAATTCAAAGAGATGAGTAGAGAGAAGTTTAAAATAAATTATCTTAAAGGAAATATAGATTTTATAAAAGATATTGGAAAATCCAAAGTTAGACTTAAAATTATAGAAGGAATGATAAATAATATTGATTTTCTTAGAGAGAATATTGACAAGGAAAGAGATGTAGGGAAAGCAAAGGTAAAATTTAAAAGAATGAATAAAAAGATATTTGATTTGAATCTTGGGAGAAAGAGGATTGATGAGGAAAAAGAAATTGGTAAAGCCAAAATTAAACTTAAAATAAGAAGTGATGATGTGATTAGTAAAGGTTTTCTTTGAGAAGATATAGCTAAGGAAAGAGATTTAAATAAACCTAAAGTTAAACTGAAAAGACTTAATATAGAACAGAATGATTTTCAAAATGATTTTCAGAAATTTTTTAATGCTGAAGGTGTATTACATCAATCTGATTTGCAATTTTTAAAGGATTATTTGGAAAATTTGAATGAATACCATTCAAAATTGTCCAGAGAATTATTTTTAATTGAACGTAGAACAAGTGAAGTAAAATAAAGACTTACTCAAGTTGACGATGTTTATAAAGATAGTCAAAGGAAAAGTAAGATTATCTGATAAAATAGCAACTGTTATTGATAAAGTTAAGAATTATGTTAGTGCTTATGATCAAGTTACTATTTATGTAAAGAATATAGATGCAGAATCTAAGGAATTCATAGCAAAATCTTTAGATACTTATCTCAAAATTATTCAAAAGCAATTGAATTATACTAAAATGCTATATGAAAATCTTGTAAGTTAAAGCCAACTTCTTCACAAAGTTCAACATACTGGAAATTCTTTACAAGAAGAATTAAAAAGGCATTTTTGATTATTATTATTATTTTTTTTTTTTTAAGAAAACTTGGACAAATATCTAGATGATCTGAAAGATAGATATAAATAAATGAATGTGGTTATTAATAAGAAAAATAATATTCTTTAAACCATGTTAGTCCTTAGAAAGATTACAAATTTGAGAAGTTTTTCGATATCTCATAATTCATTAGTTATCTGCAAAGACATTTTTTTTTTTCGGTGGATTAGAGGGTATTGTAAATATCGATAAGTCGATATTATATTTTTTTAAATTGTCATTTGTTATTAAAAAAAAAAATCTCTTTAAGTTGATGTTTACATATGAAATATTTAAATTTTTCTTTTATGTTTATTAAATATAGTTATTATTTGAAGTTATTATTTTATTTATATATATTGATAGTACATCGTTATAAACATTTAATTATTGAAATAAATAAGGACATATAAATTATAGATTATAAAAAAATTATTTTATTTATAATGATTATTAAATGCAATAAATAATTATTTATGTATATTTTTAAAGATGTCAAATTTTCAATTTAATATTTTTTATATATACTTGATATTTTATTTTTATTTTAATGTTAATTGTTTTAAAAAGAGAACATATATAACATGAGTTTTAAAATAGCATCTGCTGGCGCATGGAACAACAGCAACAACAATAAGGAAGCCATTATTATTATATATTATTATTGGAATAGATATAGAACAAACAACTGAAAAATAAAGATTTTATTGTACTTTATTTCTATAAAATTTACTATTCTTCAAAATACTGAAATAATATATATATATCTTATGGTAAATACATAAATTATGGCAGGTTAATCAAGAATCGCAGCCAGGAGGCTGCATCATCGCTTTCATTTATTCCAAAGCAATTTTCAATGGAACAACTAAATAAAAAAATTCAATGTATAAATTTTGTCGCGTCTGGAGTTGAAACTTGATATAGCTATCTTAAATGTATAATCGTCAATTTAATCATAATCTGGAAGTAATTGGAATTGACATGCTGGATTTAATATTTCAATTTGTTTATTTATTTTTTTTTTTTTAAAAGGAAGGAAATTTTAAAACGGATAAAATATGCATATATCTAAGGATTAACAATTTTCTTTAATATAATAATTTTTTTTTCGCCTTTCGATAGAATGCATTCTAATAATAAAAGTAAACGGATAAAAGAACTCATGGAATAAATTAACTTTTTGGAAAGGAAAATTAGCTAAATGAACTTTAAAAGGTATTTAATAATTTTATATATGTATGAATAATATATAAATATATTTTTGAGATTGATATATTTTTTTTATTTACTTTTTATTTTTCATTATAAAATACAACGTTTTATAAGTAGTCAATTTAATCATCTTGTTTTATAATAATATTAGACATATAACAGATGTTAGGATAAATATTTAAATAATTTAAAATCTTAAAATGTAATTTATAAGTTGATATTGTATATGAACTATTATATTTATATTATAATTATTAGGCAGAAATATGTCTTTATATATTTAATCTATATATACTTATTACAAGTATATACACATAGTTATTCTTTGTATTTATATTTAAAACATCAATATTATTTAAAGTTGAACTATAACATAAAATAAAGGATGTACTATTTGTTTTTATAAATAATGCCTTTGTAATTATTTAAAAGAGCGATACTATATTATTCTTATTTTCTTTTAATGCCAAAGTTATTATGAAATTAATTGAATTTATAAATAATAAAAGATAATTTCATATTTCATTTATTATTTGGTTTGTAGGTCACTTACACATATTATTATTCATTTATATATTTAGAGGTACATAAATTTACATAGTTAGATGTGTATATTTGAATTTAGTAAAAGTCCTATTGTTTCTAATATATATATTTGATTAGTTAGTCACATCAACCTTAAAAATAAATTATAAAGATAGGTCTCATTGCTTTACATGATTTTAGATTTGTTTTATGTATAGCTAGCTGGAAGGGCATTTAAACAATTTATTTAAATATAACTGGAATAATTTTGTTTTTCTTCATTCTTTAATTTTAATGGAATACCTAATAGACGTTCCATTATATTTGGCTTATCCAATTGTAAGCTACCATATAGTTTCCATTACATTTGGCTTGCCCAATTGTGGGCTGCCTCATATACGTTCCATTACAATATATATTAATCTAGAAAACAATAACATGATGACACTAATAATCATTAAATCAGTAATCATGAAGAAAAATAAGGTGTTAGTTAAATAATCTCATAGGCCAGACTTAGCAGATGTACAAAATATAAATGGCATGTGCTGCAATAAAAAGAGATGCAAGGGTAAAAAATTACAATAAAATATCATTAAGATACAAAACAATAGTTAAACAACTTAAGGAGAAAAACTCTTCAATCACTCTGATACATATGGAGGAATTTTAATACCGCAGGCATATATGATTGAGGTTACATGTAAAAATCATACTCTTACAATATCTCCTATCATTACCAACGTTCTCATTTTTTTAAGTATATCATGGTTATGATCAGATGAAATATGTTTTCTTTTAAAATATTTGAAAGATTTTTTTTAAAGCATTGCCATCAAATACCATCTTAGAAAATAGCTTCTTCTTTAGCAAAATAATATAAATATTATTGTTCTTATTGTTCATGAAATAAATTGGGGTATCTCAGGTAAATATGATTGATGTCAATCGTAAAATAATAGAAATTATTTTCCAACTTTTGAGATTTATTTAGTTTATAATGAAATTCTAATCAACATGCAAAAAGTTATACACTTACCCATAAGTTACCAACTTATAGCAGCAGCAGCAACAGCAACAACAACAACAACAACAACAACAAACAACAACAACAACAACAACAATAATAATAATAATAATAATAATAATAATAATAATAATAATAATAATAATAATAATAATAATAATAATAATAATAATAATAATAATAATAATAATAATAATAATAATAATAATAATAATAATAATAATAATAATAATAATAATAATAATAATAATAATAATAATAATAATAATAATAATAATAATAATAATAATAATAATAATAATAATAATAATAATAATAGTAATAATTCAAAATCAAACACAATATCATTTCTTAATTTAGAATAATATAAATAATAAATTATTAGGATGACATTCAGATAATGAGGATGGATAAGGGATTTTATAACCATGCTAATACCATACAATAAAGCTACTTAAATAGATCTTAATTATTAACTAAGTTTTTTTATAATCTAAATGAATTATAGAATAACAAATATGGTTTAATATTTTTAAATGGACAAGCACAGTGATCTTTTAATAAACAAACTAATTTGGTTGAAGTGATCTCAAATAATAAAACACAATTATTTTTTTTATTAAGAAAAACACATTCTTCTTTTATATAATTCTAATTCTTAAATATAATTCAATAAAGTGCCTCTCATCTTAATTTCAATGTTCATGTAATCTTACAACATACCTTTAAAATAATTTAAATATTTTTTTTGATTATTTAGATTTTTTGATAATGAGTGGATATTGTGCAAAAATAACTATATTAAATTTATTATTAATAAAAACAAATATTTATTTCACAAAAAAAAAAAATAATAATAATAACACATCACAAATAAAACATGCTTCACAAAACCAAGGACTTTCACAAGCATTACTTTTTTTTTTCCAAAAATATATCAGAAGGAAAAAATTGCAAAGGGATTTATGAAAAATAAATTTAAATAGGTAAAAATTTCTTAGGTGGTCAAAATAAACTGACCCTTGCATTATGTTCTCACAAGTTTCCACATATTAAAGGATTTATATAATGATGGTATCTTTTTCATGAATAATATCTCTTTTATGTATATTTCACATTATGTAAAAATACACACCAATCCAGCAATGAAAGAGCAATAAGGGAAACATATTGCATACTTATATCTAAGAGACAATTTAAAATTTTGAGGCTACATATTTATCATATTCATGTCATAAATCAGCAAAGCTTAAATACAAGACTTATACGTCAACATTATAAATTTCATATCTAAATAAACCAATAATGCTACAGAAGTAAATGTGGTAATCTTAAATATCTTGATAAAGACAATTTAACTGTGAGAATAAAATTATAGTAAAATATTGCACATGCTTTGCAAAATAAATTACCAACAACAAACAGCATTCATATTGAGAACAATGAGAAATGGCAAAGTAACTATGATAGCATAGCTCAAAGTGTACCTACTTCTGATATCAATAAAGAAATGATCTTGAACTCAGTCAGTAATCAAGAAATAATGAGAATGCAAATCAGGGATAAACATAGTAAATATAGTTGCCTTAAACTAGAGAGAACCTAAACTTCATCCCTTCAAAAATGTGTATGACAGCAAGACAACATTTATGAGAGAGAGAGAGATAATGCTATTATCATTTTAAAAATAAACTAGCAAAAATGATATGAAAGTGATACATGCCACAGTCTCTATAAACACTAGCAGGAATAAGCATTCCTAAATAAAGTGAGACACTAAAGCCAATGCTCTAAGAAAAAATTCTATGATTAGCAGATATAAAAGTTGATAAATAATAATTAAAGCTAAATATAGCTGTGATAAAATAATGCAATAAACAAGCAATAAATAAAATAATAGAAATACATCTACTTATACTGCATTAAGCATGATTATATACCTTTTATAAATGAATAATTTATATGCAAAAGACAACACATACTATTTTAAAATATGCAAACATCATACACACATATTATGAAAAATTTATTGCAAAATTATTTCTTAAAAAGCATATAAAGCATGACAAATAATATGCATCTAAAATAAAAACATTGTATAAAAATCAAAACAGAAATAAAACTTTTTTTTTTTTTTTTACCATTTAAAGAATAAAATAAAATTAAGTCATTGTGCTTTGTTCTTGTGTCAATAAACCATTAACATGAACATGATTAGTGTATTAGGCAATAGAGTTCTGTGGAAGGCAGAGATATCCAACAAGCAGATGTAATGTAATTAAAATATTAAAGTGCCTCATGGTTATCTTTAAATAATATTCAAAATAAAGTATGCAAGAAAATTATAGGATTTGATCATTCATTGAATAAGTTTCCATGGATTTAAATAGTTATAAATATTTAATTAGTTGCAATAAAATGTTTCATCCTATTTACAATTAAGTATCCCACACTTAATACTTTAAGATCATTTTATTAATTAGTAGTAATAAAAGGGTATTCAGCAGCAAAACTAAAAAAGAATGACAGAATGAAGGTTTTCATAATTTAATGTAGGAAAAGTTCATTTAAATTTCATTCATGTATAATATCAGTTTCAAAATTATTTTATATTTCCATTTATAATGTAAGTAATTTATTCCAATACTTCACAATATTTATTTACAATATGCCAATTATTTTTACTTTGCGAGATCCAAGAAATTGATTTTACTCCTCTGAATGAAATAAAAAATAATGTTTCACTAAAATAACAGCACAAATAATTATGCATTTAAGTAATACATTATTATTAAATTAAATACTTTATTTTTATCGTGTAGACATAGAAATAAGTATATAAATGACTTGAAATGAACTCATCATAATATAATAATATTTTATTATATAAAATACAAAGTTCTATACCCAAGGTAAATTAATTCCAAATAATATTTTATATGAAACAAGTACTTTTAAGAAAAATATGATAAAACTATGCAATACTTTTAAAACATTTTTGTTGCTGATAATTTCTAATATATATTATAGCAAATACAAATAGAAAAGAGACTTTATAATATGTCCTGAATTTAATAACAGTCTTTACCTAATTATGGTCATGATAATAATGTCTCTTAAAGTTTTCAATTGCACAAATTTTAAATGTTAAAAATGTATACATTGTAAAGTTTAACTACATTCTTAGCAATAAATCTGGCAGCAATGGAAATTTCTTATTGATGAAGTCTTATTATGTCTAGATAATTTAACTTTTAATTATACATTACTTTAAAACTAAGAAAATAAAAGATGATCTAAAATTACTCTTGTTAATTAAAACTGAAGCTTTAACAACATGAACACAGTGAATGAAATGGATGACAAAAGTAAGTGAAAAGTGATTAAAATGTTTAGAATGTAGGTGGGCAGGTGTTATTTTAACTTGTTTATAGTTTAGATCATGTGACCACTTTAAAACACTTATTATTGACAATTAAATGTATGCCTTCTTTCCATTATTGGTTCAAATCCACATTCTACTAAAAACAACAAAAAAAAAAAGGTTGTTACTGATAATTTACTTAATATTCAGTTTTTAAAAATAATTTAATCCCTGTCTAGTCAAAAATAAAATATAATTCTTGTTGCAATAATTATTTAAAAATTTAAACAATATAACAAAAAACAAATACATTAAATAATTAAAATTTACATTGTTTTAAAATAAAGATATTATGCATAATATTAAAACAATATTATTAAAACAATAATATTTAACAATTCAAAGATAGACTACTACAAAATACTTAATATAAAAGAATGCATTCGTGGAAGGGATATTCCTACAATCAGGCTGTCAATTTTCATCACCTATGCCATTTGGATTGCAAGGTGCAAGGCACAATACCAACATCCCAAGCCAGATGAAAACTCATTATTTATTCAGAGCATAGAGAAAATTAAACAAAGAGACAAAACTCTTGCCACAACATTCATTTTTCAAGAGACATGGAAGCTATATCAGACTCTCTAATAAAGTTAACAAAGAACGTAACCACTAAATACCTAACCCTGTTTAACTCAATAATGTTAGTTCCATAACTCATCTCCATATTTGTAATATATCATCCATATTAATTAGTTTAATAAATGTTTTGAGAAATAATATTGAACACATTTAATTTACTATTAATTTAACTCTATAAAATTTGGTCAGAATATATTGTAAATTGCCTTTTAAAATTTGACATTTAATATATATTTTAACAAAATTTGTTAAAATTAAACACTACTTGTATTCATTCATGCAAGTTTTGTTTATCTACTATTTTAATCATATCTTTTTTTTGTTATTAGCTTTATTATAACTTTTAGTGAATAAATAATTCCGTAAATATTTATTTATAATAGTCTGTACTAAAATTAAGATTGTATTAATACACTACAAATGCAATTGAATTATCAGCTTATTTAAATATTGTTTGAACTACATTTACAAGTTTAAAATTAATACCAGGTTTCCAAAACATTTTATTGATTAACTTATGTTATAAATTAACACTATTAATTTATAAAATACATTACTCATTACTTTAAGCTATCAGATACTTATAGTTTAAATATATTAACATGATATGTACTTATTTATAATACTAAAAATATCATCTCATGCTTTTAAGATAATTTTACATCTATACAGACTACAACAATATTGGTACATTAAATTTTAATAAGCAGAATCATAACATTATCAGTTAGTAACTAAAATTACACTATTAAAATTTTTTTAGATGCATTGGGATGGATAAGACTTAACCTCACATTTAGTTGTCATTTTTTGTTCATGTATTTGCTAAATTTCATTAAGCTTTCAATACATTTTTCTTTGCCATAAAAATTAAAATATAAATTACTAAACGATTTTGTCTAGGCTCAGAAGATTTCAACTGAAATTTCAAATACTTGAAATTTATAATGCAAATGCAATAAAATGGAAAGATCAGCAAAGTATGTAATAATAATTTAATTATCTTTATGTGACTTATGTTATGCAATATATTTCTGCATAAAGCATAATTGTTACATAAGAACCTTTATTGATTCTCATTTACTTGTTATAAATAAACAATATTATAAGTTAAATTTAGTTTATTCAGGAAAAGTAAGGCTACTAATAACTTTAGACTATTTAAGTATTATAAAACAGTTTTATTTAAGATGAAACATATTTTTGCTTGAATGGTTTATATTTAGAAAGGTTTTGTTGTATTTATCATTTGATGTGATAGACTATTAAATTTTAGATTGCAAAACCTGTCTTACAATAGAAGAAAGTTATAAGTGTGTTAATTAAATTTAATTTTACTCCAACGAGGATATACTTAATTCAGTTTAAACTGATATTTTTTGAATCATTAAAATGTTTTTTTTTTTTTAAATATACATTAAGGATGAAAATATTTTTAAAAAATTAGTACATTGCACATTTTATTCCTCAGATGTGTTAATTTTAAAAAGAGAATATTCATTTATTTAACAAAATAAATTATTTTAAATGCTATTATATATAAATGATATTTTTACTACTAGTATTAATAGAGTAAAAACTATTTGCTCACTGAATATTGTTATTATATTAAGTTAACAAAAATATAGAAAATATTTCCCTAACTTAATAAACATTTATTTTTATATAATTCTATGTTTACAATTGTATTACATTAAATATCAGCCTTTCAAGCTAATTGTGCATGCACTTTTTGCAAGTGTTAATAATAAATGAATACTTTCCACCACAAGATATAGTAGTTATGAATGAATAAAATGAATCCACATATTCCTTCAACTCAAATGCTTATATATATGAGCAAATCTGAAGTACTGGCAAGGAAAGTGTGAGGATAGACCGCTCACTTTAAATTACTATTTACAATGTCTGAATGAATGACATTGTTGAAATTGTCTAGAATTTACTAAACATCACTCTTACTGAAACTTAATCATATGTAAATAAGCATTTATTTTTATATAGCACTATGTTTACAATTGTATTACATTCACATATCAGCCTTTCAAGCTAATTGTGCATGCACTTTTTTATTCCTTCATAAATAATATATCTTGTGGTGGAAAGGAAAGTATTCATTTATTATTAACACTTGCAAAAAGCACATGCACAAATTAGCTTGAAAGGCTGATATTTGAATGTAATACAATTGTAAACATAGTTCTATATAAAAATAAATGCTTATTTACATATGACTAAGTATCAGTATGAGTGACATTTAGTAAATTCTAGACAATTTCACCAACGTCATTCATTTAGACCTTGTAAATAGTAATTTAAAGTGAGTGGTCTATCCTCACACTTTCCTTGCCAGTACTGCAGATTTACTCATATATATAAGCATTTGAGTTGAAGGAATAAGTGGATTCATTTTATTCCTTCATAAATACTATATCTTGTGGTGGTAAAAAAGTATTTATTTATTATTAACACTCGCAAAAAGTGCATGCACAATTAGCATGAAAGGCTGATATTTGAATGTAATACTAAATTAATAAAGTAAAATTTATTGACTGTTATTACTTTAGAGAAGCTTATTCACTTGTGTAATACAATAAGAATATAATATACCTAGATATTAATGAACAATATATTCAGATTTATTGATATTATCTTCAAATTAATTGGGTTTTTCTGAAGCAATAAAAATAAGTTGTATTATAGATAATTTGAAAGTGAGTGCTTCTAAACTAATTTGATTCAAAGATTATAAACTTGTCCTGGTTTGTATAAGCATCTATTCTTTTTATCATTATTATTAGTCAGGATTATGCTCTACTACAGAACATACTATTTCTTAAAGGGACAAATACTCCTCATTTTTATCAACAATATAGGGTTTCAAATGGATAAAAGATTAATATAATATTGTTTGATAAATTAAAGATACATTGTTATTTGTGTTTAGTTTGATATATATTTTGCAAAAGGTTTAAGGGTCATACATGTTTTTGAGCTAGTATTGTATGGAAATGGATTGCTTAAAGTTCATGGTTCTGTGTTTTGCATGTTATCTAAATTTTGCTATGTTTAAAAAAGTTGGAAAAATATATAATATTCAGCTACTTGTATGCTATTTATTGTTTTGTTTTCCAGTGTGTCAATATAGTTTATTTTTGCTATGTTGATGTCTTCTTCTGTTTGACTTGTCATTCATGAAAGAACATCAGCATGGCTTATTCTAGTGCCCCTTTTGTATTCAATATTATATTTTTAGCCTGCAATAATATTGAGCCATCTTAGAATTTGTGGGCTTAAATGTTCATGCATCTGCTTCATGCCTAGTATTTCCAGTAATGGTTAGTGGTCAGTCATGAATCAGAAGTGGTGTCCATATATGTATTGGTAATTTTTTTGGATTCCAAATATTATAGCTAGATCTTCCTTATCTAGTTGGCTGTAGTTCCTCTAAGCCTTAGATAATGAATGTGATGCATTTGTGATGGGATGTTCTACTAGTTTGGCAGTTTGGAATAATAATGCTCCCACACCATAATCTGACCTATCAGTCATCAGGGTTATTTCCAATTCGCTGTTGTAATGTATGAGTAATTTTTTGAATGTAATGAGGGCCTTGGTGCATAGAAATGCTTGTTCTTGTTGAGCTTCCTACTGCCATTTCTGATTCTTATTTAACAAGTCATACAGTGGCATAGCTATGTGTGCCTTACCATCCAAAAAAAAAACCTCAAATTAATTTACTAGGTCCAGAAATGGCTGGAGCTGTTTCACATTGTTAGGTCTCATTGTTTCTGATATGACAGTGACTCATTCAGGGAAGGGCTTAGTGTCTGCACTTGACACATTGTGTTCCAGAAATTTATTTTTTGTTAATTTCAAAATATATTTTTTGTGTTTACTTTGGCACCAAATACATTTAGCTTTTAGTAGGCTTTGTATAATTGTGTGCTCTATTTTTTTTCTGACTTAGCAGTGACCAAATGTCATTGAAGTAAAGGATAATACATTCAAATCCACTGAGGAAGGTATCAATTTAGGCCTGGATCAATATTAGGTGTTTATTCTATATCAAATGGAAGTCAGTTGCTATTGTATAGCTCTAGGTGAGTCATGTTAGGTTTTCTGAAGCCTTATTAGTGTCTGGGACTTGATGGAATGTCACATTAAGATCTAGTTTGCCAATAATTTTGATTTCTGTAGTGATGCTATTATTTGTCTGCAGTTTAGGATGGGGTGTACATGTTGGTTTAATGTTTTGTTGACTGAAACATGGTAATTGCTGCATAAATGTATTTGTCTAGTTGGTTTGGTTATTATCACCAAGAGAGTGACCCATTCTGCTTGTTCAGTAGGTTTCAAGATGTTGCCACTGACAAGACATTTTATTTCCTCAGCTACATTTCCTTTCTGCACATAAGCAATTTTATACAGTCTACAGATAATAGGAAGTATCTCAGGTGATATTTCCAAAGATACGGGTATTTTCTTTATGAATTTGGGCTCTCCATCGAAAAGATTGGCAAAGATGTGTCTTATTCATTTTTCAATGTCAATGTTTTTTTATTACAATGACTTTGATACCCAATTTGTCAAACCATTTGTGACCAATTTGAAGTTTTATGTGGGTTTAGATGATGTAGACAGGCAGAGTTATTCCTTTCTCACTGTTATTGGTTATAATTTGCACATAAATTAACCCTTTGATTCTAATGTCATTTCCATTTTTGTCCCAAGCTTTTAATTTTAATGGTGTATCTTTGTGGGATGTATTATGTCAGTCCAATGGGTTTCCAATCTGTAAGATAAATCAAGAATATACACAAACGCTGTCTGTTTCCATAAAAAAAACTAGTATTCTGAAGATTTTTAATGTCATTTCAAATATTTCCAGTTTGTTTGTTTCAGTGTTGTTAATGGTGACCATTTTTACATATGTCAATTTCATTTTAGTCAAATGCTCCTGGAAGTTTTGTCTTGTATAATCAACATATTTCTTTTTTCATAAATTTTCTGTAAATGGCCAATTTATTTACAGTTTCTGCATCATTGAGCTTTATAAACACATTCAATGAAACTGTGTCCTATTTTCTCACAGCAGAATCCCTTAATATTGCTTTCAATTTCCTGCATTGTGTTAACTTGCTGGGGTGTGCTTTCTTCCAAATTTATCAACCTTGGCTATTTTATAAGGATCATTACCCACTAATTTGATGGCTGCAAATTATTTTGCTTGCATAACCATGAGGTAATGGGATATTCTACTCTTGATAGCTTACTTATAGTTGATGGCACTGTCTTCCAATAACTATTATCTCAAGGCATCACTGGTCATACCACATGAAAATTGTTCAAGGAGTCCTTCCTCCAGGTATGATTTGTAGATGCAGTTCTTGGCCAATTCTCATAAGGTAATATCATATTATTGAGTATGATCATTCTTTCATTGATGGCAGTTCCTAAAATTGAGTCTGGCAATGGGTCTAGAATTACAAAGGTTGAAGTAATCTCTTAATTTCTCATTGAGCTGCTGAAACATTAGTTTTCTGAGGTTTTAGGTTCAACCAGTCTGTTAGCAATCTGAATAACACTTTTCTGCACATAGCACAATAATGTTGAAATTTTAATTTTGTTGTCTTTTATTCTCTTAATGACCAGAAGTTTCCCAGTTTGTAGGACAAAGTGCAGCCATTCTCATTCCTCTGCAACATTAAATTCTGATATTGCCAGCTGCATTACAGTATATATAATTAATCACTTTAATTGTTTCTTGTTTATGAGAAAATAATAGTTTGCTTACATTGGTTAATTAAACTGGTATTTTTTTTTGCCTATAATGCAATCTTATGGGATTTTGACCATTGGGGTAAGGTCAAAATGGCTGTGCCAGTTTCTATGTCCAGTGGTGACCAAGTTGCAGTACAGCTGGATTGCAAATTAAAAGAAGTGACACTAATACTACAACAGGTGGCAAGGCAATTAAAATGATTGATACTCCACAATATTTAAATAGTTATTTAGAATTTTCTTCTTTCTTCAACATATAAAGTTATATATATATATATATATATATATATATATATATATATATATATATATATATATATATATATATATATATATATACAAAGGGGTTGAAGGCAGTTGATTTACAAAGGTTCAGTGACCTGGTGCTGTGGTCCCAGAATATTAATTAAAAGTTAGGAGAATAGTTCTCAGAGATGACAGATTGGCAAGACTGACAGTAATTGCCAGAGAAAGATACAACTGTGTTCTTCAAGGGCTTCAACTAACTAATAATATTCTCTTCAACTTTCTGGTGAAGATCACTGCTCAAGTTCCCATTTTAATATAGTAATTGGTTGGAGTCCAATGGTATCATGTGGTAGTATCAATGTTATTACATTCCAACTTGCATTTTTGTTTTATAAATATATATTACAAGTTCTTATATGTTTAATTAATTAACGTTTTTTTTTAATGATAATTGTTATCATGAATCCAATTCGTATTTTACAATGGCATTTAATTAAATTTGCTATAGGGCTATTTGATATTTAATCAGAGTTTCCGATCCTTAAATTAATTTCATCTAATTAATTCATAGCATTTTTACATGTCCATTGTGTTTATACATGCACATACTTAATTTAACTTTAAAATTTTCAAGTCTTTTTCTGTTTCAATTTAAATTTGTGTATGATCAGATTTTTTTAATATGCATATTTAGCAATTACTTTCAACTTATTGTGCATCATAACATTGATAAAGATCTACTTTATAGACTGATTTAAGATAAATCTTGAACCCACATATATTTTAGGTGGTAGATATTTAGAAGAATTGGTACACATTTTTCAAATGGTCCAGCATTTTACATCTCTGTAGTTGAGATGTTTTATAAATCCACAATCAATCTTAAACAAATGATTCAAAAAATATGTAAAGCTTTTAATCTTTACAATTTTTTCATGCACTCAAAACCATGTAACTGTCATGTAGTTCCATTATATTTATTAATAAAAATACAACCCATTAAAAAAGTGACAAAATCTAATATCCACCTACTTTCATTCCCAATTTCTTTTACCCAGTGAGCTTATGAACAAAACTTGTCAACAATTTTTGTTTTCAGTTGTGCAATAATATAGCCTCTCTTTTTTATTAAAATTATTCATGTATCCAGTTTCAGAGAAAATTTAGCTTTAAGATTTAATATAACTGTACATGCAAAAAGTTTATAACTTATAAGTTCTTCAAAAATGAAATCAGAAAAATAATGATCTATATAAATTATAGAAATCAAAGTTATTATATTTATGCTTTGGAGCAACATAATTTTTGAATTATTAGTACATGATGTTGGATAACAAGGCAAAACTCTCCATACAGTAGTGTGACCCTGTACCAACCAGAGTAATCAATGGATACCAGAAGGCTTATGCATAAAATCCCTATATAATGCCTACTCATCCAATATTCCCAGAGTAGTTTCTAACTTGTGACCATTGTCAGTAAGGAGCCATGGATCTGAGAGCACTGCACTTAGATCTTAGGATCTAATGCAACCCTCCAGCAGCCACCTTTTATCACTACTTAATTACAAAACTATAAGAATAGAAAACCCAATATTTTTTTTCAATCTAAGCTTAATATCTTATATAGTCATATGGATCTGAAATCAGTTCAACATCCATACATTTTGGTGTATTTGGCTCTTTAACAACCCATAGCCACAACAATCCTATTAGGCATAAATAATATTAAATCACTAAACATCAGTTTTGCCTTGTTTAGTAACAATTATGTGCTAGTATAAAAGATGTGATCATGTGATGTTAGATAACACATGAGGTTTCACATTATTGATTTGTTACACATTAGCAATTGTAATTTAAAGTGTCAAAGAATTATGAATGTATTAATATTTATATTTTGTTTGGAAGTAAAAAAATGTTCTAAAAAAAACAAAACTTTATATCATTAATATTGCATGATTTATTCAGTATCACTTATTGTGATAATGTTAAAATAACAACTAATATATATGTAAATAAATAAATAATTGCTAAAATGAAAGATTAAAAAAAGTATACAAAGTTATACATTTTAAAGATGCAATTTGAAAGAATAAAGGAATAGTTAGATCGATAAAATATTTTGAAAAAATTTAGGAATAATATTTTTTAGAATTAAAATTAAAATAACGTAATACTTGTTCTAAAAAAAAAATAATAGAGGTAATTTGTAATTGTACTCAAATTTATATTATCGTTATGTTGATTTTTTTTTAAAATTTATTCTATTTAGGAACTTTAAATGTTTCTGTTTCTTTTCATAAATAAAATATTTAAGACCATTTGTTTTTGTTTTTTTATTTATTTATTTATTTTTTAATTTATCCGTTCCATAAACGGAAGCTGCGGTCTTTTTAAAATTTTCTACTGTTTATTATTATTATTCACAATTTTGATTTTTAATTACAGTAATAAGTTAGTCAACTTCTATTTTTTTAAACATTATCAAGTTTTATCTAGAATATAAAGATACTGAGTTATTCTGGGTTGGACAGATGATATCAGTGCAGTGACCATAACGAAAATATATTTATACCATAATTGCTAGAAGCGTTCTAGTTTCCACTTTTCTTTTACAGCTTAATAATATATATATAAATAAGTAACAATATTAAATTATGGACGTATTACACATTTTAAATTAATTATAATATATATATATTATAAACACGCCTTCAAAATATGTAATCCTTATATAAAAAATTAAAACATGAATTAAAATTGTGTGTTTGTTTTTTTTTTTTTTCTAACGAGCAATTATTATTCCTTCATTAATATTCTGGTCTAAGGGATCTTATTAATAATAAAAAAAAGAAAATAAAAACCTATTTATTATTCAATTTCAAAAGAAAAAAAAAGGCATAATTTGTTTCTAAACCTTGGAAAGTTCAAGCAGGTCAGACACATGGGGTTTTCATTCATAACTGCTTTCATTTAAAATTTAAATTTTATAGGAGGAGTTATTTTTCTTATCAGTAATCTTTCTGTTTTTTGAATAAAAATTTGGAAGTTCAAAAAGTCAATATTTTTATTAACTTAAGAGTAAATATAAATATATTTTTTTTTAAAAAAAAAAAAAGTGCATATCAATAAAAAAAAAAAAAAGGCAGTAAAACTTTAACCTTTTATTGAAAAAACTACTAATGAAAAATATTTAAGACATTTTATTTCCTGTTTAAATTTTAATTAACAAAGTAAATTTTGATAAATAAATTTCAAATAAATTTTCTCTTAATTAAGAAAATTACTATTATATAAAAACAGTGTAGTAACAATTTGTATTTATAATACAAAATCAAAGAAGAAAGAATAAATAGTTATATTTGTAACGATACTAATAGTACTAATCGTCATTTAAAATAAAACTCTATTAAAACTGATTTTTTTTTGCCATTTTCGAGATAATAAATACCTGTTATTTTTTTGAGAAAATCAAATATAATGGAATTAATTAAAATTCGAATGCTTCTCATTTATTAAATAAGAGGTCAATAAAATTATTTATACAAGCGTGATGGTGAATGCTTTAACATTTGAAAATGTTCTGGTTTGCATTTGCCAGGAAACACAAAAACCTTTGGACAGAATACAAAAAGAAATTAGGGAATATGCATTGGGTAAACAATTGTAAGAGCAAATAAAACTATCCAAGATGAAATGATATGGATTTTATTTTAATGATTAAAAATCAAATAAATAAATGAATAAATAAATAAATGTTTGACAGGTTTCAATATCCAAATAAAATAGATTAAAAAATATAGTGTTTAACTAGATAACATAGAAACAATAACAAACAGGTTAAGCAAGAAAAAATTTACAATATGTAGAATGAATAGAGATGTATATTATTTTTATATACTCATATAAGAAATGGCTTGTGTAGAGAAAATATTACAGATACATAATTATGAGGGAGGAAAAATATAATATATTGAATGTGAATACAAAAAAATAGACTGGAGATAAATAATTATAAAAAATATACAAATTATAAAAAGATATGATACACTAATTATAGCTTATTGTTATTTGGTGCAGAGACAGAATTTTTGATATTATTAAAAAAAGACACAAATTAGAATAATGAATTTGATTGTATTGTGTGTATATATTGTAAGGGATGAAAAATCCACCCATTCTTTTTGAAATGCCAGTATATTTTTTTTTTTAAAAATCTATTTGATTTAGTTTTTACTTCAGGATTTGTAAATAGGTTGTTATTGTTATTGTTGTTAATTGTTTTTATTGTTATTTAGTTCATTTTTATTTATTTATTGTGACATGTGCTTTGTTTTGTGATGGTGAGATTTTAATAGCAATGTATATATATATATTGTACCGGTATAAATCCACCACGCTTACTCATACACAGTACCCGAGTTCAAACCCAGTCCACGTTTAAGAATAAATTCCAAAATGCCAACTGAATTCAAACCCAAACCCCGGTATGACCAACCGATGATGACTTTATAACAGCACGGGGTTATCCCTTTTCTAGCTCAGCTCAGAACATAGACTAAATTCTTACAGTTAATGATATATAGATTTATTAGACTCTAGATACTGGAACGGTCATTCATGTAACGTATATATTTAAGTTGCCAATACAGACAGTAAGTGGCTAAATAGACTTGGAGAGTAATAAGGTGGAGGACACAAAGATTAAGATTAAATAAAGTGTTTAATAAGCAAAATATAAAGCATATAAATATAGTGTTATACAGTACGGTAAGACTTCCATGAATCCTCTGTATTTGCTACTAGTCTTTGTAACGTTTTATTTAGTAAACAAACTTATCCAATAGCTGTAGTTAAATGATTGATGGTTAAGAGAATCAAGTAATTAGCACTGGAAAAATATTTCTCTAAAATTTTTATTAACTTATTTTATTTGAATGGCTCACTGGAACGTAGACAACGTGGAGATGTTTTATATAAATACGACATAAGAGATAGATGTACTGGTGGTTTTATATAAATACGACATGGAAGATAGATGAACTGGTGGTTTTATATAAATACGACATGGAAGATAGATGAACTGGTGGTTTTTATAAATACACATGAAGATAGATGAACTGGTGGTTTTATATAAATGCGACATGGAAGATGATGAATGGTGGTTGGGGATTCAAAAGCCCTACAGTAATATTGCATTAGTGTTGAGGCTTAATGCCCCAAGTATCTCGGATGACAACCAGCCGGGATCATTTCGAACCCCGTGATCAAGAGATTACGGGAAAGAAAACTGCTTTCATTCCCCAATGGTTATGGCGAGACACTAACTTGGAGGGAAAGGTTGCACAGACATCACGGACGAACTGAAATGGATTTTTTAAAGAAATTATATAAAACCTGGAAACTATTTGTTTTTCTAAGCCACAGCTGAGATCCTTACCCCATAAAAGCGGACTTAAACTGAGTGACAACAATATTAGTTAAATTAAAACTCTAACCCTTCGGGTTGACAGGCGGAACATAGTATCAAATTATGCAATGACTTATTTCTATATTATACATATAACACTTTGAAACTATTATATATATATATATATATTTAAGATTGAAACTTAGATTGTAATTTTATAACAACTTAAATAGAATAATAAAGTGATTTAACATTTACTAACTGAATGTGAAAGAATATTTAATTCAGAACATGAAATTACTTTTAAATTAAATTGATCACTATACCTAGTTTATACAGAATTGGAATATTACTATGGCATGGTCTATGAAATAAGCAACATAAAAAATATAAAGCATTAGTTGAAATATTATTACTATTAATTACAATTTTATAAATGATTTCTAAAGACTAGGCGGGCAAAAAAAAAAAAAGAAAATTTACTGACAGGTTAAATAATAGCATTATAAATGATATAAATTACATATGATTCACTTGATTGATAACATTAAGCACGGAAAAAATAAAATTTGTGTAAAAAAATTACTCTTCTTTCTTTATTAAGTTGTTGTGAGAGGCGCGAATTTTGTAGTTATTGTAAGGCATAGTAAATTTTGAGATGGAGGGATGAGTAACCAACAGGGCACGAGGACCATAGGGGGGCGCCCGGCACTAGCCCACAACATTGCGATTACTGATAAACTCTTAATAATAATGTTTGAATTATACTCAACCTGTGTCTGACTACTCCACCCGACAAAGTTAGAACTAATTTTTCCAAAACACTGCTGACCTTTCCGTTGTTTTTGGCTGCTTTTAAACCAACATACTGAAACAACTTAGCCTGACTTGGCAAAGAAATAAAAACCGATCAAAGAAGGTTTTACGTAATTCTTTAAACTTTGACAAATTTTTATATATGAATTACATATTTATTTATAAACTATATAATATATATAATTTATATTATAAAAACGAAAAACTCCGATCTGTCTGTTTCATATATATATATTCATGAGTGTGTATGTATATAAATAATTATCAACAGTAGCATTTAAATTGCTAATTATAATTAGATTGTACTTTTTTTTTAAATTATAAAAAATGTAATGATATTATTCTTGTTATATATTTATTTATTTGTTTTGTAGATTATAAAATATTTTTTTCAATGTAATGTATATTTTTTTATTGACATTATTTTTTGTTATTCAAAAAATATATTTTAAAATCAACAGTGTTAATGTTTTTAGATTAGTTCTTGAATTATAACAATAGGACACAGATTATTATGGAAACCCAGAACAGAATCGCCATTATTAATTAATAAAACAGAAAATAAAAGAAGTCATGGCTTTATGTGTCTATTCCACAAATTAGTCTTTTGGATATTAATATAATAATTCCTGGACAAAGATAACATCAAAAATGTTTGGCCGAGTACACTTTAATATCCAGGTAATATAATTTTAAAACATTAAGGCATATAGTCTCGTAATTGTATTTTTATATTGGACTATTTTCATTATCTAATATGAGTATTGAATATCTTTAGAAAACTAACTTTATTTAAATATTACAATCACATTCAATGTTTTGAGAGGTATTATTCTCCCCTTTTCTTCAGATGTTGCTGGCCTGACCAGTAACTGTATTAGCATGTTATTTAAACCAGGACCCTTAGATTCTTGAATATTGAATATTAATGTAACACTCTAAACAATTGTGCAACCTGATAAATTCAACTGCCAGTAGAAATTTTATATAATTATCTGTGTGATTCCTCCTGATTTCTCCACTTTTTTGTCTAAAAGTAAAGTTGATTAATTGCTTTTATATTTTTATAGTCACACTAGGCTGTTTTCTGGTATTGTTTGCCATTGTTGTGTAAGCAGCTTCTTTAAAAAAAATTTGTACATATTCTTCTCGATCCAATAGTTTTATACTTTTCCCAATTGAACATATGGTCATTGCACATACTTAATCTGCTACCTTAGACAGATCTATTTTTTTTTTAATCATCAGTTTGTGTTTTTGAAAGTGCTTTTTAATGGAATGACTGGTCTCACATCTTGAAATGTTGTGCATATACTAACCTGATGATGTGTTATTAATAAGAGTGTAATGCATCTGGAATATTTACATAAAGTTCAATTTTTCTAGAGACATTCAATACTCATATTAGATGCTGAAAATAGTCCAATATAAAAATACCACTAAAATACTATCATCACAAACCTTCAAGAAAATATAATCTCTAAATTTTGTGAAATTTTGAAGAAAAATTATCAAAATCCAACTGAAGTGATTAAAAAAGATATATAAGTAAGAAGCTTAACATTGATAAAAATATGTGATATGGTGACTCTATCTCTTCAAAACATTTTACAACATTTTTATAAAAATATATTGTGCAATAAAAATGAAAAATTGAAAAATAATAATAATAATAATAATAATAATAATAATAATAATAATAATAATAATAATAATAATAATAATAATAATAATAATAATAATAATAATAATAATAATAATAATAATAATAATAATAATAATAATAATAATAATAATAATAATATTAATAATAATAATAATAATAATAAATGAAAATTGTTTAACTTATTAAGCTATTGCATATGGATGTTGTTTTTGCAAATAATGTTTCAGAACTAAAAACAACAAAAACAAAACAGCAATTATATGAAAGCTGAAATAGGTTTTAAAAAAATGAAAGTACTGTGTAATGGCTTTTCAAATAAAGTAGATCAAGACTAGTGATAATGTATTAGAAGAATTTAACAATTATTAAAAACCTGACTGATGAATTTATATTATAGAATTAAACTTGAAAGATAGAATTTTAATAAATGTTTCTATTAATATTTACTTATATATTTGAGATTTGAACACTTGTTATGTTGGTGTAGAAGTAATTAAAAGTGTAATATATGGATGAGAATAAACACAGTCATTTACTCATTAAAAGTTTACAATAAATAAAATATTGTTAAATTACATGATATTATAAAATTCAAGTAAAAGACTGATTAGAAAGTGGATAGATGAGTTAATAATGTTGCCAAATGAGAAGTGAACAAGAGAATCTACAGTCAAAATTAAAGTTGGAGATATTTTAATATACATTTAAAAATAATCATAATAGTATATAATACAGTATATTAAATTTTGAATGTAGATTCTGTGCTGTACACCATGAATGTACTGCACCAAAACTGCATTTAGCTACAAATACTTTGTAATATATTCATTCTTTTTTTTTCATTATGGTCTATAATCATAAAAAAAAGTTTTACCATCAAATATGTTGAATTAAAACTTAATTCAACCAATACCAATCCATTGAAATTATAGATCATAAAAATCTAAGATTATTGAACTTCTGCAAAAGCTTTCATATTTATGCAATAGTAACAATACTGATCATAATATAGATATACCAATACCAGATAATACCTAGAATTGGCATTCCCCACAAAGTTGGGGAAGTTATCAATGCACTTAAGAAACTAAAGTGTATCAAGAACCATAATGATACATGTAAATTATATTTTATTTGGAAAAAGAAATGTAAAACTCATTAACCAGAATAACTATTAGATATTAATTTTCTCCTTTACTGTCACTTTCACTTTTATATTAAATTTTTTTTAGATTTATTTTATTGGATGAATCTTTATTCCTTTTCGTTCAATTGGTATTTGCTGTGCATCTAATATATATATATATATATATATATATATATATATATATATATATACACACATATATATATATGTGTGTGTATGTGTGTGTGTGGGTGTGTGTGAACCCTCCTTATCTAGATTATTAACATAAATATGGAGTTCCATGTATATCAAGCCTCTAGTTGGAGTATAAAAGTTGCATTAATGTACATTCAAATATATGGTTTCATGATTTTAATTGTGGATAGTTGGAAAATAATGATTGCTCATGGAATACTGGTTAATTCCAAATAATCTTTTATTAATAAGCATACATTTTTTAGTTTTGGTTTTATATATGTTAATAGATGTTTGCCATATATATATATATATATATATATAAAGAGAAAGTAAAGAAGTACTATTTATTTGAATAGTAACATGTTTAAACATTAATTTACAAATCTTGTTTGAACTTTTATTTACAAGTCAGGCTTTAAAATATAAAAAACAAGCTTTAAAACTATAATGAGTTTTTAAGAAATATAAAGTTTATTTCTTAAACTTCTATTTTTTAAAAAAGCTGCAATAAAATATTCTTTGCAAAACTCTTAAACTTATGGATTTTCAGAAACTTATTGCAATTTCTAGCAGAAATCTTCAATACAACTTCCTAAAAAAAATATCAGCAAAAATGCATTAATGCTTTCTAAAAAAATACTATGATATCTAACAGTCTAAGCAAGATTTCTTGGTTTCTTATTTCTTAAAGAGCAATAATTTTAATGGCATTCATATAAACATAAAATGAACACAATTCTATGATAAACTTATGAATTAATGACCTTATTAACCTACTGTTATATATAAGTTGCAGGCGCTACGTGAGTAATGATAAAACTTTTTTTAATTTTTTTATTTAAAAGTAAATATCGTATCAATTATTTAGAACCAGTTATTTAAAATAACTTGACTATAGTTATCAGTATTTTTTAATAAAAATATATTTTAAAATTTATCTATTGAAATTTAGAATTTCTGAAGAAATATGAAAATATTAATTTTTATTTTTAATTTTGATAGTGTAGTGACGATATGTTTTCAGTTTTATTACATTTATTGGTATTTTATCTTTCTGATAACATATATTACTAAATATTTGCACACTGCATATTGAAGTTATCTTAAAAATTGTGGCTTTAAAGCAATTCTCCAAAATACCTATATGATTACTTTGGTAGACAAAAAGTTAAAAGAATAGGAAGCACATAAAAAAATGAATAATTAATTTTTTATGATTACTTCTAATTGTAATGCCATTTTAAATTAATCAGCATGTTGATGGCATTAAAAAAATTAGTATTTTTTCTTAGGCATTCATTTTATGGTATGCACTTTCAAAATATTAAAAAAATATCATTAGCTAATAGAAATAATACTAGAAATCAAAAAGATTTAATATGTAAAAAATGATATTTCCATTTCTTTTCTCCTTGTCTTGTTTTTATTTTTATTTTTTTGCTAGTATTTTATGTTTTTATCAACTTTAAATAAAGTCAGTATTAAGAAATTTGTTCTAAATACTAAAATATTCTTCCACTCTGATATTCAAACATTATTTTTTAATAAATAGTAAAAGATCTATTAGCTCCATATAGCTACTTGAGTTGTATAGTTGGGTGTGAAGACATGTAGGTGTCTGAAAATTTCAGATTTCCACTCAATAGATAACTTTTAGATAAGTGCTTGGCTTTGGGTTGGTATTTTTAGATCTAGTGTCTGAACATACCCTGACACCTCTCTGAGGAGTGCCAAAGCATGAAACCATGGTCAGGGGTTTTGGGAGGGGTACCTGGCAGAGATATTTTAAGTGCTGGCTCTGGCTAAGCATTTATCATAAAGATTGTAGAGGAATTGACAATCCTGACTATTTATTATTTTTTAATGAATTGTATTCTCAAATTTAAATTTAAGGAAGCTTACTTTTGAATATTATATATCTAAAACACTGCTACTGAAAATTTTACAGTGATTAAGAATTGGATTTTTGCCATTATTATTTAATAATATTTTTGTTTATTATTATTTAAATAACCAAATGATTTTAATTTTAAATAAATGTTAAAATACAGTAAAAATATATATTTAACCAAGTAATTTGAAAATCTTACATGAACAGTTTTTAATGTTATCCCTATGTCACTTGAAAATAAATGATTAATAATAATTTTCTTATCAAAATAAATTGATATGATCCTCTGAAGCATAGGTAAAATAATGTATTTCATAATGTTATATTGATTGCTTTTTCGTTTCTCTTTTATTTCCTAGATAAGAATACTTCAATTCCCATTTGCTGACAAATAAGTTGTCTTTTTGAAAACAAAAATCATAAATTTAATTAAAAACTGAATATTTTTAAAATTTTACTTGGTCAAATTATGATCTACATTCATGAAACAGTGGGAAAAATAAATTAATACTATATCACAAGGCCATTATGTGAACATTACCCAGATTTAAATGATAATAATCATTTTATTAAATATACACATCAAAATATGCTATAACACTTGTTCTGAAAAGATGATTTGCATTATTAATATTCTTAAAATCAGTCAATTTTCAAAGTCAATAATATATCATCAGGTTCAGTAATGATTAACATATGTATAAAATAATAGTAATTAATAAGTAATTTATTACAATTAATATATAATATATGGACATTGATAAGAACATTCCTAAAGCAATTTGTTGTTATTTGTCATTCCTTAATGTAATTAATTGTAGCATCATGATGAGTGATATTTACTTCAAATATGCATTTCACATAATCAATAGAAATTTACATGTTTAAACTTTATTATACATCAGAAAAAATATTGAATTCTTCAATGATTTGTTGTATATTGTAATTTCAAAATAATGAAAAAATACAAGATTTGATGTCTATTGTAAAAATAAAACCTCTACATATCTTTTTTCTTCTTTCAGCTTAGAAACATGTTTATTTTAATTTAGCATTGAGCCAGTATTAAAATCAGAAGTAATGATATTTATAAATTAGTTATTCAACCCAATATAAATGTAATTGTATTTTAGAAATCTCATCATTTATAAAAATATGTGCATCTTTAAAAAATCCATAGATTAACATTGATTTTTGTTAAAATGCACACTCAACAGGATCTATTTCATATCATCTATCAAATAATTTGGATAAATAATTTTATATAAACATTTACAAATCTATCAATACAAACTAGTCCTGTAACTCTTCTCAAGACCATTTTCAAATTTCTGAATATATATATATATATATATATATATATATATATATATATATATATATATATATATATATATATATATATATATATATATATATATATATATATATATATATATATATATATATATATATATATATATAGTATTTAATGAGATATAATATCGGAACATCCAAGTGTAGTTTTTTGCTATGAATATCTGATTATAGAAGTTATTTAAAAATACAAAAAAAATTATAAAAATTTCTTAAAGATATTAGACATCATTTATACAAGATATAGTTTCATCATTTAATTCACAATGTAATTTATGATTATCTAGCTAAATGCTCAATCAAGAATCTCTTCAATCAACCAAAAATTTATGATGTAATTTTTTTTAATATTCTAATTATTTTTTTAACCAAATACAATGAACAACTCGATTTGATGGTTATAGATGTTACTGAAGTTTCATTAACTGATTTAAGGCATTATGATCCCATGCTTGCTTCAAAAATTAAATTGGATAGTCACTGATCATTATTTTTTTTAAAAAAAAAAGGATTAAACTTTATTAGTACAACATGTTTCACAAAGTAAACTTTGATTTACATAATGTAATATGGAGATCCAAAATGACATACTGTATTTTTGTCCATAACATTTCCAAGAATTGATCAATCCATGAACATTTAAAGAAACAGTCCAAGAGGCGATTAATTAACAAAAGCAAATCTAAGTCACTGACCATTATTTTTTCTCATGTGTCATAGCATCAGCGGGCAAGCGAATCTGCTAACCCTCTTGACCACCCCATCAATGCTTGACGTCACTGATCAGTATTGTGTTCAATAAAACCATAAATTATATATTAAATTACTATCAAGTCTATGTATATATAAAGAGTCAAAATTGAACAATTTTGTAAAGTAAATATAATTCCATTAATATATGTTTGTAAAAGATGACAATTTGTATGATTAATTTTTACTATAAATTAAAGATATATTTCATTTGGTTTACGATGACATAACACACATACATTATATATAACCAAAAGAAATCAATTTTAATTTAATGATCAAATAAATAAATATTATTCTATTTTTTAAGTCTAATATATATATATATATGTATAGTTGTATCCGCAAACAAAAGTACACGATATCTTTTGTATTAAACTATAATGAAGCATGCGATAAAACAGGTGTTCAACTTTGGTTAAATTTCACAAACCGTGAATGAAATATAATTGCTTTATTGTTGTCATTATATCAAAGTGTAATTGCTTTTGTGTTAAATTAACTTTACTGCGCTACTTCGCTGTAAAGAAAATAATATAGGAGTGACTAAAGTTTTATGAGCTAATACATATATGTATATTTCTGATGTAGATAACATATAATAAGTTTATTTTTAAAATGTTTTTTTTTTTTTTTTTTTATTACTAATGTAGTTATTTCTGCACTAATTTTCAAAAAGTTTACCTTTGCATACTAATTGCATATATTCATAATTTAAATGCAAAAAAAATTCCTAATTATCCATAAGTGATTATTATTATTATTCAGTTGCTTGCTAACATGCTATTATTTTTTTTATATCTATCTATCACCATGACAATAATATTAAATTATCATTCCGAAAGACGAGAGACATATTATAATTTCTTAAAAATATTTTTTGAATAAATAGCAGAGATTAAAAAAGAACAAATTGAAATCACAGGGTGTGGATAAAAGGTTGGATGACTCTACCTAAAATTATAAGTGTAAAATGAAAATATTTTTTGAAAGATTAATGAAATAAAATTATTCATTAATAGTTGTTTGTCATATTGAGATTTGTAGAAGTAGCAAAATAATGATTTATTATTATTATTATTTTTATAAATTATTAATATAGACTTTGGAATTTATTATAAAGTAATACCAGTGTACATATACATATAAAAACAGTACATCCAATGAACGGAATTATTTATTTAATTTATAAGCTGAAAATTTCACATGAAGTTGATAAAACCAAGAAAAAAAAATATTTAAACAATAATTATTCAAATTACATTTATGTGAGAATTATATATATATATATCAACATCATCAACCATTATCAATCCACTGCAGGATGAAGGTCTCTCCAAGTTCAATCCATCTTCTCAGATCTTTCGCTTCTCTTCTCCACATCAACCGTGCACACTTTCTTATTTCATCCATCCAGATCACATGTGGTCTCTTTCTGGGTCTTTTACAATCTCTTAGAATGCAGCTTAAGATTTTAATTGTCCATCTATTTTCATTTCTTCTAGCAATGTGTCAAGCCCAACTCCACTTCAATCCTTTAATTTTTTCAATGAGGTCAGTAACAACTGTTTGTTCTCTTACCCATATATTGCATTTTTGATCTCTTTTTGTTACTCCCAACATGCATCATTCCATAATTCTTTGAGTGGTCTGAAGTCTCTATATTGCTCTTCTATTAAGTGTCCATGTCTCAGATCAATAAGTAAGAACTGGTAAAACACATTTATTAAAAAACTTCCTTTCCAAACATACAGGCATATTTCCTTTTAGTATCAAGTTATTTTTAACAAAAGCACTCCAACCAAGTTTAATTCTATGAGTAAATTTCATTGATTATGTTCCCATCTGTATTAATAAAATGACTAAGGTATTTGAACTGTTAACTTGTTCTAACTCATCACAATCAATCTTTATTTTCATATTTTGAGAAAATCCATTAAACATTACTGTAATCTTTTTTAACATTTATCTTTAGTTCTATTTTGCTACTTTCATCTGATAACTCCTGCAACATTTCATGCAGTTCTAAAGCATTATTTGCAAAAATAACTACATCATCTGTAAAATATAAATGACTTAAATAATCACCATTTACTTTCACTCCCTTAGCTTCCCATTTTAATCCACAAAACACTTCTTGCAGCACTGCTGTAAAACATTTTGGAAATATGGGATCACCCTGTCTTACACCCTTCTCAATGTTGCTTTTCATAGTATCATTATGTAATCTATTTGTTGCTGTTGCATTTTTATAAATATACTTTAAAAATGACAATATCCTGGATCTATACCTTGATGATCTAATGCTTTAATTACCGAAAAAATGTTTATAAAATCAAATACCTTTCCATAATCTACAAATCCAAAGTGCAATGGTAATTCATATTCATTTGTCCTTTCTATAACTTTTCTTAATACCTGAATATGATCTACTGTATTAAAACCACTTTTAAATCCAGCTTGTTCTCTTGGTCGGTGGAAATCCAATGCTGTCTGCAGACAAGTTATAATTATCTTGGTAAAAATTTTGTATAAAATAGATAAAAGACTGATAGACTTAATTTATAATATCTTTTTATCACCTTTTCCACTCATCTGATAAATCTTTATCATTTAGATATTTGGTATATAACTTTGCTAAAAAATATATATATTTATTCACATACTTCCTTTAATATATCAAGTATAATTCCACTATTACCTGGAGACATTCCTTTCTTCATACATTGAATTGCATGCCCCACTTTTTTAATTAATTTTCTGGACATTTCAAAAGATGTAATAGATAAAGGAGGTACTTGTTTTTTATTACTATATAATTCTTGATGAATGTTTTCTACCTATTTCATGAAATCATCTCTTCTTTTAGTAATAATTCTATTTTTTTTTCTTATTGCAATTATAAATTTCCTACCAATACCAAAATGTTGTTTTACACTTCTTGAGACTTTTATTTTCTTCTACAGCTTTCCTTGCTAGTTTAGAGTTATACTTTCTTATATCATATTCAACTTTTTTTGCAACATTTTACAAAATTTGAAATATTCACTCCTTTATAATGCTTCATTTTTGTATATCTTCATATTCCTTCTTTTCTTCATAAATTCGCTAGTCTCAGTAGAAATTTCATTGGTCAATTGCTGCTTTTTTCTACCAGCTATCCTTGTTGCAGTTTTTAAAATGCATCAGTTATTTTCATGCTAATTCCATTCAAATCTGAATCATATTCAAAATCTACTAAAACTTAAAACCGATTTGTAAGCTTTAATTTAAATTCATTCGAATTTTTCTGAAGATTAGGAATATCAACTGTAAATATTGTTTTTCTTAATCATTTTTGTCCCTGTAGTTTTGCATTAACACGTATCTTAAATCTTACTAATCTATGATCAGGTCCTGTGTTAAATTTAATAAGAACATTACAATCTTAAAATATGTATTTTCTATTAGTCAAAATATAATCCAATTCTGCTGTATCTTTATTTGGAAACTTCCATGTCCATTTCCTTTTAACATTTTTCTTAAAAAAAGAATTCATAATATAAAGTTTTTTTACTTTTTCTTCAAACTCACCAAGTCTATGTTCCCTCTCATTTCTATTACCATAGCTAAAATTACAGCATTTTCATCTTTTTATTTGTTTACCACTTCTAGCATTAAAGTCTCTCATAACAATTTTAAAATGTTTACTCTGATCAAAAGCCTTTTGTATATATATATATATATATATATATATATATATATATATATATATATATATATATATATATATATATATATATAACAAATTACGGGTTAAATATATAAAATACATATTTTGGGGTTCATCCTGTAAAAACTTTAATATCAATACCTATTTCATTGGTCACACAAGCCATCCACAGATGGCTTGTGTGACCATCAAACGTCAGTGTATTGATATTAAAGTTTTAACACGATAACCCGCAAATATTATTATATATATATATATATATATATATATATATATATATATGATCATAGTTATTATACCAGTAATAGTCTACTAACTAAATAAATTATTCTCAATCTAAAGCACAAGATTAAACTTTTTTAGAAGTGCTTAAAATTAATTTATATATATATAAAGTGAGATAAAAAGAAGAGCCGAGTCAATCTTTTTTTCAAAAAAGTTTTACCTTGTGCTGATAGTATATCATTTACTTAATATACCAGAATTTGTATGCTAATATTTATGTATTACATTATAAATAGACAGAGAATTGGACATAATAGGAAGAGGAGTAGAGATACCATTAATAGGTTGCAAGGGAATATATATACCATTAATAGGTTGCAAGGGAAAAAAAAGATGTTGAAGTTATGTTGAGTACATGCACAAGAGTGTGTAAAGATATGGGAATTAAATTTAGTAAAAAAAAATCAAAAGTTATAATGATTAATACTGGAGAAAGAGAAGACAAAGAAGTTTTATTGGGGGATTTAACTTAAGTGTGGAAAAATAGATATAATTATTTAGAAATAGTCTTAAGTAATCAGAGAAATTGATTGGATGAATGGGAGAAAAAATTGATAAATGAAGCAAAAAAGGAAAGAGACTGATAAAAAAATTAAGTGTTTTCATATAATAAATATGATGAAGCTAGAAGTGTATGAAAGGCAGTGGCAGCAACAGGATTAATATATGGTAGTAATGTGTAATGTGTAACTAAAGGGATGTTAGATTTCTTAGAAAATGTACAAAGAGATGTAGAAAGGCATGCATTAGATGCAGATGTGTGGATAGCAAAGGAATTAATTCAAGAAGGAATGTTATGGTCAAGTTTTTTTATGAGAGATGCAAAAAGAAAAGCAAAATGAAAATCTTTGGTAGACTACAATGTACAAATGGTAAGAAAATAGAAAAAATAGTATTTACCTGAGTTTTAAAGGGCAGGCAACAAGATGGGCGAGAAACGGAGTCTGGTATGCAGAAGATTTGGATAAAGAATTTATATCATTTACATTTATACAAAAGGTGGGATGATTGTGTTAGGAGAATTGTTGAGTGTTATAGTGGAAATGAATGGGATAGAAGAATAGTTGTATTAATAAAGAATAGAGAATTGAGAAATGGAGAACAAGTATATAAAGTAAAAGTAGTACATTTATTTGGTAATGGTAAGATTTGTACATTCACAACAAAAATCTAGAGTATAGGTAAAACACACCATAGCCTATTGATTCTAGATGGGAAGACTTTGATCAACATTTAACCTACTCTTTCTTATTCCATAACTAAATAGCCTATGGATGACATTTCCCAAGTTACACATAATTTTAATTTAATCACAGGCTGGCAGTAGCAACAGGATGAAGCAAGAGACTAATGGAGTAAATGAATAAATTACTATCACCACACACATATAGCTAAGAACACTAACAATATATTAATAGTTACTTATTAATCTATTAAAAGGGTATTCATATATATGATGTACACATAAATTAATCTGTTTTTGAATATGAATTGATCACAATCAATAAATAGATGGAAGCAAGTTATATTTAAAAAAATTGTTTAATAAATAAAATGAAAGAAATCATAAATAAAACACACAATATTTATAGAATTGGTCTGTGGCATATTATGCTCACAAGTGTCATATAGTTAATGAGATCAGTAATTACATAATCTCACATTATAATATTTTAATACAATAATCTGCAGTGATAATGTTTATGCCTACACTAATATGCCAAATCTTAGCTAGTTTGCACTCTGCTAATTCACATGGAACATATGAGCCAAAGTTATATAACTAAACATACAGTGCTTGTGTGGTATCTATCTATATAAAATATGTTATGAGTTGAGCACATAATCAGTCTCAATGATTTACAGATTAGCATGATAATGTACATTAGGGGTCAGCTGAGCACTGAATAACCATTTAACATAATGAAAAGAAAACTGGTTTATATTAGGTCTACTGACACACTCTATGGCACATTTTAAAATATTAATAAAGATAAAGGTGTGAGTGGGACATTATTCACAGGCTTCAGCATTGAATGCTTGGTGCCCTAAGACTGAATGACATCCTATTAATAAAACATTTTTAGTTTGGGGAGTCGGATAAACTTATAACAATCTTGACCTTTGGGTTACAGTTCTAAAATAGTTTGCTTTACCTGAACTAGAAGTATGAGGCTGACCTCCGCCAGCACTTTGTGACGACACGATCGCCAACTATACATATAAATGTAAATGTGTTTAACTGTCTTAATGTGCCTTAATTAAAATATATAGTGTCTATTTGCATATCTATATAACCCAGTTCTCAAGACTGGTATCTCAAACATACAATTTAGGGATTAAATTAATTAGTAACCCATATTAAGATACCAAACCTGCATCTCTAATATAAATTAATCTAGGAGAGGGGGGAGTATATATGAGGGCAATTACTGATAAAACATAAATATGCTTTAATAATATCCATGTGGTTAGTTCCTAAGATATACGGACTACATATATAGAGAAAATTATAATTCATAACTATAAGTAATCAAACTACAATTTTATATAGGACATAACTGATTATTATAATATTAATACATAAAATTAATCAGCCTAAATAGTAATAAGATCTTGAAACAGCGAGTTTGAGAATAATAATTCAAATATGTATCATTTATTGAAATGAAGATATGAAAATATCTTCGCAGAAAATAGACTAAAATTATATATATAAATACTCGCGATTTCAAGTTATTTGGCATATTAAAATGCATATAAATGATAAAATAATGAAAGTAAATTAAAAGATAATAACTAGGCATAAAAGACTGCAGTAATAGCTTAAATTAGATTATTATAGTGTTTTACATTTTAAAAGAATGAGTTTCAAATTATAAGTTTTAGTTTCAGACAAGATTGAGCTTACATTAATTAGCATTTGTCAAATTTATTTACACAACATAGAAAACAGATTTTTAAATGTTGTTTATTATATAGATAGCTTAGGCAGCTATTATAAAATTAACAGTTTATATGCAGAATTTTGCAGTAGTTATTGGAAAGGTTACCAGTTGATTCGTTGCAGCTTCCAGAACTTGAAAGAAGACGATGGTACTATTTCTCTTGATAGGTAGCTAGGTTTCCATAGATGACCTCTTACAATAGTAGGCTGACGGCTATGTGCAATTGAGCTCATTGTAGCTGTGATGGTTAACTACAATCCCAGGCTAAGTTGGGATTCTAGTCTACCACATCCAGCAAGAGATGCAGTGAGTTTACATCTTTCTACCCTGCCATTTTAAAGATAAAAATGGATGCAGGTTCAGCTTGCACTTTTCACAAACAATATAGAATAAATGGTAACAAAAATTGAAGAATTAATGCTGGACATCTGCCTGATTACAGTTTTTACGCAGTTAGAAATTCCCATGAAATCTAAGTCATTTAATACTTACAATTTAACCTTAACCTGATATCACTATTTAAATCTCAATTTCTTTTGTTCTTATTTTATGACATAGCTAATTTTAAAAGAACATTAATTCTCAGAAATGCTATTGTCAATTTTAAGGCTATTAAACCAGACTGATGCTAGATCAAAACAGTCACGGTGGTCCAATTTAAATTGTTTATAATTTAAACTAAAATCTGAATTTATAATTAGTATAAAACTAAATCTACCACCATATATGTAGGATTGCAGTACTGGGGTTATACTCTCTATATAAGCGATTACAGCAAATAAAGATAAAATAGATTAACATTTTAAATTAAATCGCTTTTTTTAACTATGCGATTTTTAAAACAAACATATCTCTGTAATATATGCATATGCCATCCAATTACAGGCTTATCACTCGCATATATATGTGCGATCATACATGCATAGTCACTCAATGTTGTTTGTGTAGATACTCTGAAAGGGTTTAAACCTAGCATAGGTATAGGTGCAAGGGTAAAATAAGTGAAACAGGCACGCAATCAAAATTGACTGTTTCAATATATATATATATATATATATATATATATATATATATATTGAAACAGTCAATTTATATATATATATAGAGATATAGAGAGAGAGAGAGAGAGAGAGAGAGAGAGAGAGAGAGAATAGTGGATGTGAGATAACTTATGATAATACCAAGGAAAGTAATTTACTGTTTAAGGCTGGAACAGGATATTCAGCAACATGGAAATATGCATATAAATAAAAGATTATGGGTGACTTAGATTGCAAGTTGTGTAAGGAAGGCATATAAAATATTAGACATATATTAATTGAATGTAAATGTCTGAAAGCAGAAAGGGTACAAGAATAATGAAGTTGTGGAAGAATAAATATAAATAAAGTAGGTTCTTGGTTTTTATATACTGGGTTTAGGCCACGATAAGGAAGATTTACATATAAAAACCATGGAATTGACAAAGATTACGTTGTGAAAAATGGGATGAATTAAGATAAAAAAAGAATATGGGAAAAATCTTAAGATATAGAATAGTAAGGGAAGGTAAATTGACTAACTGGTTTCTCTTGGCATAATGACTGAGAGATTTCTGACTCCATAAGTGAGAAGTCACAAACACTTCTGCTGAAAAGTTTATATTTATATATTTTGTTACACTAAATGAAAATTTTGCCAATGACAATTAAAATAATATAAAGTTATTTGAAATGTAACTTTAATAAAGTAATATAATTGACTTAAAGTCTTCCTGCTTTCTCTCCAAAATACTTAACATTAGCTTCTACATATAAATTGAACTAATGAGAAAAGACAGAAGATCTTTCATTTATAAAATTTTTGTCTTGTGCTTTAGACTGAGGGTATTTTATTTACTTAATAAACCAATGTTTTGTCATTAATCTTGATGCATAATATAATATTAACAGCCAGGGAGTTTATATTTATATGACACTTTATTATAATATTGTATAATAGAAATTTTATAAAAAAGATTACAGAAAAAAGAGTGCGCTACTACGAATATACTATTATCGCCATATAATAAATTAAAAAGTAATGCCATTATTAGCTTTTTATTTCTAAGCAAGACTGTAGATAACATTTTATCTGATTTAGATTTGAAATTTATTAATAGTTTAAATAAAAGTATATTTTATGTACCTTGAGTTTAGATATAATAGAGAGGATTTGAACACAGATTTTTAAGCTCCATTTAGCAGTCCACTCTATTTAATACAACTAATACACATAATCATATACATGTGAAGAAGATAAATGATTTCTCATATATGTATTTTATGCTGAACCAGCACTTATCAGTTGATCCAAATAATCAACTTCCATACACATATATAATCAGTACTCGTTTTATATTAAAATGTTTTCACACTTTAATTGTCATGCCCATGTTAAATTTACATCACTCTGACCCTTCAAGTATAAAATCTTGTCAATTTAAATACACAAAATTGGGATGGGCATGTTACAGGCTGAATTTGTAATGATTATATATATATGTGTGCAGAAAATAATGATCTTGACAAACTGATGAGTGCTGGTCAGCATGAAATATGTATATTGAAGATTATTTGTATTCCCCCCCCCTGTATCTGATCATGGGAAGTTGTATGAGATAGAGTTGATGTAAGAAAGCTTGAAAGTCTATAGTAATATCTTTTATTTACATCTAAAGTCCAGGTATATAAAATGTATGTAAAACATTAAAAACTCAGACTCTATCCTGAGTATTCCTCATTTGTGCATTTAAATAGATAAAGTCCTACACATGAGTGATCAAGGTAACTTAAAATTAACATAGTCATGAACTCATATTGGCATTAACAAGGGATTTAAGCATTATATCATCATATTTTTATTGATATAGATAGCTGAAAAGTTGGATAGTGGAATACATTTAAACCTATCTATTAAAGTGTAAAGATTTGCTATCCTAATAAAAACTGAGCTCATTATATATATATATATATTGTAACGGACCGTAAAATGTACCGGTAGTCTATAGGGTGTGAGATTTAATTAATTGATGCCCAAATGTTTGGGTTGCCAAAATATGTAACGGACTGTAAAACCCTTTTAGGATAGTACACCCAGAGCCTTTTCTATTTACAGGTCCTATTACTACTCAGGGTTCTAACTCAGTGTAGACATTTAACTTTAACTCTGCTCAAGGATGGAATTAAATAGGATGGCAATAATGTGACCTCTATATAGATGCTTAATGGCTATATGGCTACATGGGGCTGATAGATCTTCAGCCATACCATATATTAGTAGTCATAGCAATATAAAATTGCATAAGACTTTTGACAGAGACTATAAATAGTCAAAATAAGAGTCATAGATCAATTCATAGATCACATGACCCTATCTCTTAAGCTTGTAAGTTATAAACAGTGAGGATTTCCAATTCTTCTACAAGCTTTATGATAAATGCTTAGCCAGAGCCAGCACTTAAAATATCTCTGTCAGGAACCCTTCCCCAAACCCCTGACCATGGTTTCGTGCTTTGGCAATCCTCAGAGAAGATCAGGGTAGGTTCAGACACTAGATCCAAGAATACCAACCCAAAGCTAAGCACTTAGCTGAAAGTTATCTATAGAGTGGAAAATCTGAAAATTTCAGACATCTACATGTCTTCAAACCCAGTTATCCAACTCAAATAGCTATATGGGCCTGATAGATATTCAGCCATACCATATATAAGTAGTCATAGCAATATAAAATTGCATAAAACTTTTGGCAGAGACTAAGCTTTCATCATAAAGCTTGTAGAGGAATTGGCAATCCTCACTGTTTATAACTTACAAGCTTAAGAGATAGGGTCATGCGATCTATGAATTGATCTATGACTCATATTTTGACTATTTATAGTGTCTGCCAAAAGTCTTATGCAAATTTATATTGCTATGACTACTAATATATGGTATGGCTGAAGATCTATCAGCCCCATATAGCTATTTGAGTTGGATAGCTGGGTTTGAAGACATGTAGATGTCTGAAATTTTCAGATTTTCCACTCAATAGATAACTTTCTGCTAAGTACTTAGCTTTGGGTTGGTATTCTTGGATCTAGTGTCTGAACCTACCCTGACACCTCTCTGAGGAGTGCCAAAGCACAAAATCATGGTCAGGGGTTTGGGGAGGGGTTCCTGACAGAGATATTTTAAGTGCTGGCTCTGGCTAAGCATTTATCATATACCTTGTAGAGGAATTGGCAATCCTCACTGTTTATAACTTACAAGCTTAAGAGATAGGGTCATGTAATCTATGAATTGATCTATGACTCTTATTTTGACTATTTATAGCATCTATAATTCACAAAAATTGCAACAAGGCCTTTTCAAAGGCCCAATATTATCATATCTATGCATCTGCATCTATGCCCCCAAGAAACTTCACTAACATTAAGTTACATTAACCTAATGCACCATTAAGATTGTTGGTATACTTCTGCAGAGTGCATTATGTCAATACCGCAAAAATGATAAATCAATGGTACCTCAAAAGAATAGGTTTTGCACACATTCTATTAACTCATCATTTGAATTCATTAATAAAATTAAACAAGGCAGAATCAAACCTGATTTTAGTATTGCATCACTGGATGTAACAGAGATATACAGTTCAATTAATTATAATAGCGCGATTGGCATTACTATAGCTGAACTTACAAATAATAATTGCCCACAAGCACAGCTGAACTTCATAGTGGAATTTTTGAAATTGATGGATCAAAATATTGTGGCCACATTTAATAGTAAATAGTTTAGAATGAATGACGGATGGCCATTGGGCCTCCCAATAAGTGGGATAATATCTAGTATTTTTTGCAATCATTTTGAAAGGCAAATACTGATAAAGTATTACACAATTGAACCAAACTTAATATATACATGATATGTCGATGATGTATTCATAGTGGAAAAAATAATAATGGATATTAAAAAAGTGCTGCAAACACAAACCTCCTTAAAAATTAACTGCATACCTTAAAACCTCCAGCAGAAAGTTAAATATCTAGATATTCAAGTTCATATAGATCCACACCAACTTACCTACACCATGATAGTCTAGCCAGTAGAAATTCAAGGATTTATACATCCAAACTCAAACTCACCCAACTCACATAAATTGTCTGGACTCACTTTCTTCCTGCAGAAATCACAGACTATGTAAATTTAAAGCTGACCATGAAAAGAAACTTACAAATTATATTAAAGATCTAGAAAATGTTGGATTTTCACACAACATTATCTACAAAAATATCAGGCAATTTCAAACTAAGTTACAAACTGACACGGTTAGAAACAATAAACCCAGAATACTGCTACTTTACATACCATCATTTGCTAGGAAACATTCTAAAATATTTGCTGAGTCCTTCAAACTAGGATTGCACACCCCACCTTCAACAAACAAAATGATAAACAATACCAAAGAGAAAATACCTTCTGAACAAAAAGCCCAAGCAATTAATAAGATTTTATGCCCAACCAATGGATGTGGAGCAGCATATTATGGAGAGACCCATGACAACATTACAAAAAGAGCATCTCAACTTTATTATTTATACAGGAGAGCTATAAATAATAATGAAAACAAATCCATATTCTTTGAGCACCAAAAACAATAGGCCATGTGTTTGAACCCACTATAGCAAGTGCACTATGCACTGAATGTAATAATATGAAATGAAAGATTAAGGAGGCATGCTTTCTTGAAAATTACAATGGTGAAATAATCTAAAAATAATCATGCTTTGCAATCTCCAGAAAATGGTCTGTATGAAACATTGCGTAAATTTTGCATAAATCACCACTAAACTTCAATTAAAGTAGGCTATGAATATGAAGACTTAAGTTCTCTGAAAGCACTTAAACATATAACTCTTTAATAATATTTTAGACAAGCTTCACTTTTTTGCATAAAGCACAATTTAAATTACTTATTACTCAAAGGTGAAGTAGAAAACTAATATTATATTTTAATAACATATAATAAATTATAAATTCCTTAACTCAGAGTTTTTACACAAATTTATTAATCTCAACTAGAACAAGTGGAAATAGATGCAATGCTATAAGTAAAAAGGGAGATACATTCATACTCATAGATCACATTATGTTTTCTCGTAATTAAAATCAAAATAATATAATCGAAACTATGCTAAATATTGAAGCAATTCTGTCCTGAAACTTCATGAACTTTAATTACATTACATTTATATACTATGTACTCATATACATGAAATATTATACTTTTTTGATTTGAATTTTCTGACTATGTAGATGATGACAACAAACACAAAGTCATAAATTAAGAATAAAATAAAGATTTTATTAATAATAAAAATATGAATACATTATATATTAATGTAATCAAACCAAAATAATTATAATAATATTTTAATGACCAATGTAAACTCATTAAAATATATTCATCTCTTATGAATAAATAAAGTTCTCTCTTGTACCACTAATATCTAGCCAACTTTCTGAATGTATTTGACAAATAATGTTGCCAATGAAAAAAATAACAAAGTACAATTCTCTCAGCCTATACAAATACTATTATCTTTAGACAATATGTTTTCTCATAATCCTCACATATCAAATATGCAAGTTTTGCATATTAATCCCATTACCATTACCAAAACTACACATGGAATCAAAAGCAATAAAGATGTAGATCATACAACACTTTATTCTTAACATCTTTAATCAAATGAACTCACTTATCTCCATATATAAATGTATTATTAGTATCATATCACTAATCTCATAGTGTGTTGAATCACAGAGTATGCATGAAAGGATAGAATGTTAGTCAAACTCTTGGATATCACCATCTCAATTTAGTCAACTTTGGTGTGTTTTATCTAGACTAAGGATTTTGTTACATGAATGTACAGATCTTATTCTTACAATATTAAGCTCATTGATTAGACAGAATTTTATTACAAGATTTTATCAATAGCATTTGATACCAATGTGTGTTCATGAAATTATTAGATTAACTTTTAATAATTATTGAACACTAATATGATGAAATTTATGTTATTTACTAATTAGACCTTGTGTATCCATATTTATAATAAAAAATGTAAATTACAATTGCTATATCATATATTTATTAATTTAAATGAAACTCAGAATTAATATTTAATGAATAATAATAATTATTCATTTTCAAAAGTAGACAATATACAATTAATACATATATTACAAGAATTTAGCATCTGAGTTTGTATTTGTTTGAACTATCAACTAGTGCTAGACAAAAGTATTTTTTCAAAAACCAGACAAAAATATTTGTCTATCTATTGATTTTAAATGGACATCAGATAAAGTTATCAAATAAAATACTAACTTGTTATATTTTTCATCCTGAACTTTGACTGAATAAAACTAAACAAATTATTAAGCAAAATTTATTTCATTACTAATAATATAATTTAAAACCATTACGATTTTCCTTTGGTTAATTGCCCAATTAAATATTTACTCACACATAAAATTTATGTTAAATGACTATTTGCAAGTAATAATAATTTCAATTAAATAAGTATATATAACAAATTATAATCACCAAACAACTTGTAAATAATGATTAAATTTAATCATCAAGAGGTATACTGCTCTTTAAATATTTTTCACTATGTTCTAAAAATAATCAATTACAAGATTACAATATTTCTATAAGACAGTAATTCACTAAAAGAAAAGTATAGTATTTGAAGTTTATGTATTAAACTGACTATTGGTAAATCCTAATAAGGCATTAGTATAATTATTCCTTTAAATGATTATTATCATGTTTGAATTTATGTTTTATCTTTATAAATTCTACTTTCATTTGTACACATATAACGTACAAATGCAGGAAAATCAATTTTCATGATTAAATTTTATTAATAATTCAGCTATAGAATCTTTCACTTTTTGAAACTATTAATATTTTATGGTTTAGCACGTCAATAATCTATAAGGAACTATACATAATATGTATATGGGTATATAGTTAATACTTATTTACATTTTCATAACTTCAAAATATTCCACTAGAAAGTCATTATTTGTTTTTGAATCCTATGCAAATTATCCAGTTTAATCATTGACATTTATATATGTATATGGTGCATGTATATCTACATCAATGATAACTTTAATATATTTTAAATTTTCTATTAAAATCTCCTTTTACAATGGTATAGCAACCAGAATTCAGTTGTTGTCTTAAAAATTTCAATAGGTTTACATAGTTGCCCTTCAAATTAAATGTCAAATTCTTATATACTTCATTTAAAAAAATATTTATTATAAAAACCAAACATTTATTGAAAAAACAGTAATGTATATAAGAATAAAAGAATAAGTAGAATAAGAGAACCATCATCGATGATGAGCTTATTTATATTATATTTTTATTTTACATAATATTGAAGACATTAGATAGATTCACTAACTTATAATTAAAATTTACATTTTTCAGTTTACAAAAATCATTATTACTCCTTTTATTAGACTTTTTTTTTATATAAAAGAACAATACCTCTGATAATGTCTTCATTTCATATTTCAGCAGAAGAATATTTAGAAATAAAATGACCACAATGACCCATCAAATTTCTTCTTTCAAATAAAAACATGCATTGCTTTTAATTTTAAAATATTGTTTTAACCAATATATTTTTGAATAGCAAATATCACTCTTAAAATTTTTGTAAATTTAAAATCAATCTATGCCCATATATAAATAAAAATGTCACTGTTTTTATTAAAAGTAAAATATATACACATCTTTCTTTCAAAGTAATAAATAACTGACTTTATGGAATAAGTTACAATATCATATTATTTTTAACCCAATAAACATCACAGGATCACCATTCCATAGTGAGTTGTTGCCTGTTTTTATAATATTATTTTTTTAAAGATAAAATAATCAATCATCCATTAACTTTTTAAAAGTTTAAAAAAAAAAGTGAAAATATTACTTTGTAGGTTTTATAATGATTTAAAATCAGGCAAAATATAACTTTACACTTTTAATCATCAACAACTTTATACAATAATGATCTATAAAGTTTACATTTTTGTTTTTATAATATATTCAAAGTATGACAATGTAGGAACCAAATAAAAGGTACATAAATTAAAAGCTTAAATTATGTTATTTTGAAATGTATATTATAATTTCTTAGCTACCGATTTATTTTTCTATATAATTTAAGTGTTTTTAAATTTTTGAATGCTCACTGGAGAATTTTGTAGACATTGTCTTTTGTGAATCCCTAATACAAGCTATTACATTTTTTAAATGGCTTATAATAAAAAAAGTTATTAAATAGTAATTAAAATATAGTTTTATATTTAAAATAATACACACATACATACCAATGAAAATAAAATAAACATAGAATGTGAGCTTGTTGGTTTCATGTCTAAAGCAAACTTTATAGGTAATCTTACAAAGGAATATCTACCAACATTTAAACCTATTAAAATAGATCTGGTGTTTCAAATACTTTTATTTATGCAAATGGTATGATAAATTCTACATTCAAGTGTCCTTCACACTGTTTTTATGTTTATCTGGAGGATATTTGTTATGAATGTATTAGGCAAATGTTTGATGAATGAATTTGATGCAGTTTATTGAAGAAATCTGTAATTGTGTTTTATGTTAATTAGTTATACATTAAACATTATTTTATTTTAAACATTTTATATGATGAAATTATGTAAAGCAGTATTATTCCTAGTAAAAAATATAGGACATTTAAATCTAAATCTGACTTGATATAAAGATGTGTAACTCCAACTTTATATTTCATATTCTAATAATGGTTTTAGAATTATTAAGTGTCGCGTCAGAGAAAAAGCACTAACATGAAGTACAAGTTTAAAGATGAGTTTTTTTTAATTTAAACAATTAAAGACAATTATTTGCAGGCTTTTAGATTTACAATATAATGATTAATGTTAATATAATGAATAAAACTATAGTTAAGTCTATGTTTAAAACAATATTCAGTATACATATAGTACATGGAAAACATTAATAACTTTTGTTTAGATGGTTATTAATTAGAAGTATAATTAATTTATTTATCTAGGTGTGTTTTCAATATAAAGATAATGTAGACATTTAGATTAACACAGATCCCAATGTGATGATACTGTAATTATCATTCTAAAAGATTGGATATTTAACATATCAATATAACTACGGAAATAAAATTAGTTTTATATAGAACTGTTATACTGTTCAATATTTTGTATAGAAGTAAAACCAATATTCCTTATCCATAACATAAAGAAAATCATATTTTAAAGTAATATTATAGTAGTATTATAAAATTACTTGGTATAGTAATTAGATGGCTGATAATAATATGCAGAGTCCAGTTATTGTAAAATACATATCATTATTGATTTGAACATGTGATGAAAATAAATAGTAAATAACTTCTAAAAATATTTTTATACCGAATATGAAAATTAGTTTTATGGTAGTGATTGATTCCAATTATGTTACAAAAATAAATATGAATAACACTAAAAAATTGCAGTATTTATTATTTCATTCAAAAAATAAATTGGGAGTAGATCACTATGAAGAAGTAAATTAGTCAAAGTGTAATCTTCGCTGCAAAAAAAAAAAAGTTTTTTAAAATAGTGTTGAAAGACAAACACAAATAATAGAATATATATTATATTTAAACATATATGAGTTTAATAGTTTAATTGAATAGCCATCATATAGTCATCTATAATAAATTATTTTGACTATCCTTGTTGTCTTTGCCAACTAACACTTTGAAAGGCTAAAATTCCCACACCTATGTGATCTTAATATTTGCTACCTGCCTGTTAAGTAAGTCGTGTTTGTATTTGTATATTAGCATAACAACTTTTATTTTTCTTTTGTAGTTTTTTTTTTTTCAATTTGCAATATTTTTAACATTGCTGTAATTGAAGTTGCAAAGAAAGGATTCTGAAACATTATTATCTGCTTTGCAATTTTGATTCCATTTCTGAACTCCTAAATATGTGTAGATTAAATATGTGTATATTGTTAATATTACATTTGATGTAATCAGAAAAGTCTTGAACTAAGACTTTCAAGCTCCCTCCAGCTATCCATTTCATCTTATACAACCAATACACATGACCACATGCATGTGGAAAAGATAGATGATCTCTTACATACGTACTTCATGCCAAATCAGCACCCGTCATTTAGTCGAGATCACCATCTTATATATATATATATATATATATATATATATATATATATATATATATATATATATATATATATATATATATATATATATATATATATATATATATATATATATTGTAATGTTTTCCACATCTTGCTAGACCTCTATACGCAATAAACTGTGCGAGCTGATCAAGTTATGCAAAAAGAAAGTTTCATTTCTATTTCTAAAAACATAACTATATTTCCTGATCAACTTTACCTAGTAATTGTTATGATTTATGCTATTAATAAAATCTGTTTTTATTTTTTTTATAAGGGCATCAGGATTCAATAAGAAACCACTGAAATCTGTCACTATCACATCTCACAAATTAAAAAGAAAAATGTTTTTAAAATAATTGGTATTATAATTTACTGTAACTAGAATGATTTTTTTTTGATATTATTATTCCTGGAGCTTATTCAAAACATATTGGCAAAGTTTATTATATTTTCAAATCTTACTAAACTAATATTAATAAATTTAATAATAATCATAAATAACTATTATTAATAACATACAAGAATAAGTTGGTATTAGAAATAAATATTTTTATTCTAACAAATGAAAATATCTAAAGATAAATTATGAATTAAATAAACTGGAGAGAACACATGCTAAAGCAGACATGAATCCATTAATAAAAAATAACAGTTAAACAATTAATTAAAGTTCTTGGGTAAACAAGAGTCTTTTGATCAATAAAATTATAAGTCTCTATCGGGATTCTATTATAAGCTTATTTTTTTTAAAATGGTTTGCCAACAATTTAGTCATAATCTTGAATAATGAATCATAGCTTACCGGTAGGTTTAGGGAGAAGATTTTAGATTACTATGCATAGTTTATCCTGAGCTATAATGAGCTCATGGCCATTAGTTTTAAATTGTTTTGGTCCTGATTCTAAAGCCTAGTCACAAAAGCTTTTTTGGGTTTGATGGTCTTCATGATGAATGATGTCAAAAGCTTCAGTCTACTCCAACATGAAGAATTATTTTATCATAGAGTGGTCATGGATTCCATAATCCAAAAACAGCCAAAAGACAAACAGACAAGCCAAGATGTTGATCAAACTGGCCTCATCCTTTTTATACTAAAGGTCCAGTTTTCAGACTTCTGCACATGCCTTTTGTTTGTCAAAAATATATGTTGATAACCTTGTACATTCTTTATAAAATTTACATTACAAAGTCTTTATTTTTTAGCATAATTCCACCATCATTAATTAGCTAAACTATTTTTCTTTTAACTTATCTAGATTGGTAATTTGTGTATCTTTTGTTCTTTCCAATTTTAACTTTTATTTTTAATTACATAAAAAAAAATATGAATGACAATTTTAACTTTTATTGTACGGTTTTAAAAAATAAATTATACTAATCAGAAAAAAAATCTAAAAATGTTTTTCTTTTAAAAGATCGCTAAATTTACTTTTTTTTTCTTAGCTTTTAAATATCTTACCGAATGCCAATGTCTTTGTACCACAAAAAAAATGGTACAATATATATATATATATATATATATATATATATATATATATATATATATATATATATATATATATATATATATATATATATATATATATATATATATATTAAAAATCTGAAAATATAATGCTCAAATCCCTTGTTGATTCTAACTTATTGTCACACACATGCAGGCATTGTCATTTTGGTTGCTCACATGGAGTCATGTATACCAGTTGTATACAATGGAGTGTATAGCTGCAGAGAGCTTGAAAGTCTGACTCCACATGTCTTCTAATTATGTTAAGTTTAATATAGACAGTATATTCATAATTAAATATTACATATTCAGCCTGCATTCTGCCCATCCCTCTTCTGTATAATTAAATGGACATTTTAAGATTTTGTATATGAGGGGTTGGATCCACTATACATCAACATGAGCATGTCAATAATATTGGCATCAACAAGAATTTTGAGCATTGCATACATTGGCTTTCACTGACATGGTTGACCAAAAAGTTAGAGGATGGTGAGTGCTGATTCAGGATTAATAAATACATCAGGAACATTTATCTTCTTTACATGTATGTTGTCATGGGTATTGGTTCTATAAGACAGAGTGGATAGCTGTAGGGATTTTGAAAGTCTGACTTCAAGTCCCTTATATATATATATATATATATATATATATATATATATATATATATATATATATATATATATATATATATATATATATATATATATATATATATATATGACAAACAAAAAACAAGTTATATATACGTAAACTTGCTATCCCTTGTAGTTATGATCAATAGATGGAGCTTTACCAAGACCTCCAAACAAGGGTATTTGTGTTTACATAAATGTCAGAGTCAGAATTCACTGTTTCTTTTGATGGCTCCACCTTCAGATCAGCTGATTTCAAGCTGATTTGCTATAATTAGTGAAGGATAGGAGTTAGAAACTAGACCTAAACACTAACTCCAAGCATTTATGCAACAAGTTCCTACCAGTTTGCAAGCATGAATTTTTTAGACACATAAATGTCATCAAACTCAGCTTACCAAGCCAGATAGCTATTTGGGTCTGATATCAGTTCAGTTTCACCACATAGTCAAAGCTTCGGCAATATATAGCATTGCAAGAAACTTCAAAGGTACATTTATGAAAAACAAAAATAAGTTATATATATGTAAACTTGCTATCACTTGTATTTATGATCAATAGATGGAGCTTTATCAAGACTTCCAAACAAGCGTATTTGTGTTTACATAAAGGTCAGAGTCAGAATTCACTGTCTCTTTTGTTGGCTCCACCTTCAGATCAGCTGATTTCAAGATGATTTGCTATCATCAGTGAAGGATAGGAGTTAGAAACTAGACCTGAACACTAACTCCAAGCGTTTATGCAACAAGTTCCTATCAGTTTGCAAGCATGAATTTTTTAGACACGTAAATGTCTTCAAACTCAGCTTATCAAGCCACATAGACACGTAAATGTCTTCAAACTCAGCTTATCAAGCCACATAGCTATATGGAGTTAGTGTTTAGGTCTAGTTTCTAACTCCCATACTTCACTGATGATAGAAAATCAGCTTGAAATCAGCTGATCTGAAGGTGGAGCCAATGAAAGAGACAGTGAATTCTGACTCTGATGTTTATGTAAACAAAAATATGCTTGTATGGAGGTCTTGGTAAAGCTCCATCTACTGATCATATATATATATATATATATATATATATATATATATATATATATATATATATATATATATATATATATATATATATATATATATTGTACCTATATTGATATAGGCACATATAATTTTTATCTAAAATTATTATTAAAGTAATCTTTCATAAAAGTATAACATAAAATTAAATGTTGAATAATTTATTGCAGCTTGTTTTCGAAAAGGATAAGAATTAAATAGTTTTCTAGCATTAGTTTTTGAAATAAAAAAGCTACAATTAATTGGTCAAAAGGGGGGAGGGGGAGTCTTGGTTTGAGAGATGAAACTAAGTGTTGTAAAAGGAAGTACAGAGTTTTTGTTAGTATTCATAAAAATATAATTTGAGAAAGTTAAGACATGCAAATCTCTTTTCATTCAATTTTAATTAAAGAAAAAATAATGTTAAAACTAAATAGTAAATTGTATTAAAAATATATGTGTGTATATATGTACATTTGTAAATATATAAAATGTATGTGAAAGTTAGGGAAGATTATCATTGAAAAACACGGCAATGGCTATTAGATATTAATTAATATAAAACAATATGTTTTTGCATGGCTATTACTAATTAAGCAATCTTTCAAAACATGTTTATCAAAGGATTAATTGATAAGGAATTTGACAACAGATCTTTGCCGGAGATATCAGAAAGACAACACGTTGCAGATATAAATAGACCTTTTTATCGGACAGTCATTCATTCCACAAATTAATTGAGTTGAGACAATCAGTTCACACAGTTATTGAGTGAGTGCAGTTCAGAAATTAATTGAGTCAGTTAAGAAACAAAATGCAGTGCTGAGAATATTTTGAAACACACATTCACCTCCAGCCCAGATGTCCGATGAAAACAGCAGATCTGCCCGTGAAATAATGTCAGCTTAACATCGTAGAAAATCTCCGTCCGTATCTAATTGTCTTCGATAGTAATAATCGTGAAAATCAGGAAATTCAGCAAGGAAACATCCCAGCTGGCTGGAAGCATTCATACTGGAAACATTCATACTGGAAGAAAACAAAGTGTTAAATCTACGTTCAAAATCCTAGGTAAAACATTTGCTTATTTTCGTTTATACTGTAATAGCCATTGCATTTCATTAATTTGTGTGAATCCTCCAAGAGTCTAATTATATGAACTCGATATCATACATAAATGAACTATTGATGTGTGTGATTAAATTTAAAATGCTATGTAATACTTTAATATTATTATGTGTGTGCATGAGTTAATATGTGCATGATCCTTATATCAATATTATTAGTTAAATTAGATAAATACCAGTGTTTTGTTATGAAAGTAATTAAGAATATTTAAACTAGTTTAGAAATGTCAATTTAAAATATGCGTGTGTTTTATTAGAATTATAAAATGTTTAAATTTAGAAAATAAATGTTAGTTAATAAATTATCTTTAAAATTAAACTTTATTTGTCGGTCAATTCTTTTATCAATTCTTTTTATCAATTCTTTTACAATTCTTTTTATCAACTCTTTTTAACAAATTCTTTTATTTATTCTTTTAATCACTAATTAAGTATAATCTATTAGTGATTACAAACAGCTGAGCTAGTCGTGAATTTAGGCGTTGGGTTAGTTGCCACTATTCAAAGTGTGTTGTCTATTCTTTTAGAATAAGCAGCTGGCGCCCGTGTTTATACACAAATAAAAAAGTGCTTTGAACTTGGTGTTGAACTCAACAGTCGAGAAGAAGTTATGTCCTGGAAATGTAACGTTAGTTATATACTTTATAGCTATCGTTTGGGCATACATACTCTCCGAGTATGTTCTTCTCTGCCTAAGAGACCGGTGTTTCGAATCCACATATTCGAATACGGTTCAATATATATATATATATATAGCTGGTTATGAGCTTATTGGCTCATGTCAGTGAAGGACTGGGAGAGTAAGCTTTGAAACCAACTGCTCTGGATGTGGGTGACAATAATAGATATTTTGAATTCGATCTCTTTCAGCATTTATGTAAACAGACCTTGTTTGGAGCTGATTGGTAAGCTCCTTCTAGTGATCATAAAATGCAAGCTTAAAGGCAAGTTACAAATTTTATAACTTGCTTTGATTATATATATATATATATATATATATATATATATATATATATATATATATATATATATATATATATATATATATATATATATATATATATATTCAGATGGATAAATGATAAATTCATAGTATTATTTTCAGGAGCTTCCATGTAGTAAAAATATTATAGCTAAATAGCTAATGTTTCAGTACTTTTCTCGTAGCTTCATTTTTTTTCAAATCAAATACTATGAGTGGTGAGATTTAAAATCCTTATTTTTTTTGTTATTTTCTCCTCATTTTCAAATTTACTGGCTGAGAAGTTTTAAAAAAAAAAATTTATCCACCTATAACTTTTGCCAAATACTGTTAATTTTCTTTAATTCGCAATTTTCATATATATATATATATAACTTTGTGTTAGATACTTTTTATCAAATTTCCGCATAAGAAACACTTTTTTATTGAATATTTTCAATGTTATAATACATTATAATGCAATATGTGTATGTAACACTCAATTGTTTCTATTATTATTTTCAATCTGCTTATGTGTCAATACATACGCACACGCACGTATGTATAATTTTGTCACTTTTAAAATACTTTTACAACGACTACCACATAATTATAAAAACCGAAAAAAGTACATTTTACTTTAATCTGAACATAAAAGCAACATTACTTTGAAATTTTAACTGAACTGGTCATTTATTTAAAAATGGAAGCCTTTTTTTTTATTATTAATCTATTATTAAAGCAATCTAATCTTTTATTCTCATACCATGTTTTTGAAATCTACTAGTTTTTGATAATACAGATTTGCAAAAAAGCATTTGTTCAATTGCCAGTTGAGATAACTTAGATTGATTATTGTGCCATCATGCAAATGAAAAAAAAGGATACCTAAATCCTTCTTTTATTCCAATGTGCTGACCTTTTTTAAAGAACTTTAATTTTTTTTTTTTAATATAGCAATCATTGTCACTGTTTGAGTGAGAGTTTGGAATATTTTAGAAGGATTAACTCTCCTGCGTAAAAATAGATGGTCAAAGTAATCTTGCCAACGAAGTGTATAAAAAACAGAAAAAAAAAAAAAAAAAAAAAAACACTTTTGCATTTTAAAGACGATAAAAGAACTTTGATGAATACAACATAGATTAATTTTAATATATTGATTGAAATAATTTTTAATATGCATTTTAAAAAGTTCCAATTTTTTTAAAAAAAAAAAACCCGTATTTTGATTTATTGATCAACTTTAATGTAGTAGTTTAAATTTAAAAATAGAAAAGCATAAATAAAGTTTGCAGAAATATCAGTATTTTAATTATGTATATAATATAAAATTTATTTTCAATGTATATAATGTGTAATAAGACAGTATAAACGGCATACTTTTAATATTTGGTAAAAATTAATTGTATTAAGAATCATGCTTCCTATTAATCTATAAATTATTGTTATCAACTCTAAAATATAAATTAATTTATTATCGGAGTTATGATTTCTCAACATATAGTGTTCTATAGACCTCTATGCATCATGTAGAGTTATAATTATGCTATCATTCTATTGGATTACCAAATCTTGTCTCTTACTAATAAAAATTGACTTTTGACATTTTTTTTATGGTTATTATTTTTTTTTCATCCAAAAAGTTTATGTTTGCATAATCAAGGCTAAATTTTTTATTGCAATTTGATTCGTGGTTATTAAATGCAGATAAAATGCAGAATTTTTATTTAACTTATTATTTTTATTTGCTATAAAAGTTTATTTATATAAAATATCATTTTAATAAACATCATATTCTCCAATATATGATTTTATCACATAAACAATCTTATATTTGCTATTATTTTTTAATCCAAAAAGTAATGGCATTTTCTTATAATATGTTTAAATTTAGTATTATGTTGTATTGTGAGTACATATGCTTTATAACTTTAATGCTATCATCTGTATTATAAAATATTGTCTTTTTTTTTTGTAAACATATTAATATTTCTTAATTTTTTATAATTTTTTAATAAAGTTTCTAATATTTTTAAAATAATAATCTAGTGACAGCAACTATTCCATAATTTTTAAATTTTTCATTATTTATTCATGCCTATCCTACTATATTATGAAATAAAAAGAGGTTGCCAGAGATCATGCAAATAAACATTTGTATCATCATTTTTAATTGAATGTGATAAAAAGAGAGAGCAGAAATGTCAAGAGATTAGATGCAACTATAAAAATAATGGGACCAGCAGTAAAAACTATTCAATAGATAACCTTCAAACAAAATAACATTAGCAAGTCAATCAATAATCAATATTTGTGAGTGGATTTAAAAAGTCATGGAATAAAACCTTAAGCTAATTACCATCATGTCAAACCAAACTTGAGTTAAAATAATAAGTTGATCAATATTTTATTTGCATATACAAATACATTAGTACTAAAATAAAATAAAAATAAATGTATATAAATTGTTGGGATTATTATAACTATGCTGATTATCATTAATGCTTTGGGTAATCAAGTTTACCATAAGTGTTCTGGACATTAATAAACAAGTTATCATCATAAAGTTGGAAAAAAAAATGAGAGGACTTAAAATATGAACTCTAATACTTTTAATGTCATGTTAATAATTTTAAGGAAAATTACATAGATATCTATCATCACACTATTTTTTATATATCAATATATCTCAGCTATCTTTGGAACACAACAACTTTAGTAACTGTGAAGAAGAAAAAAGTCATTAAATAATTTCACCAAAATAATATAAAATAATGATTAATAAAATTATTTCTCATAGATGTATATATAAATAATAATAAAGATGATTATGTTAACTCTAATAAACACTCTGCATTTCAAATAAATTATTGTGGTTATTTCAAATATAAAATATTTGAGTAAATTGAAAAACAAAACTATATATGTAGTATTGTGTAAATTGTACTTGAATATAAATTATTATTAAATAAACACACACACACACACACACACACACATATATATATATATATATATATATTATACTATTAAATATTATTCAATTTTAATATGCATGAAATAATTTTAGATATGCATATATAAATAAGTGAACACACACTGTGTTCATATTATAATAAAATAAATATTTGAATTATTACATTTTTAGTCTTTTTAAATTTACATCCAAATTATTTTTGTGATACAATTATAGAAAGTACAAATATATTAACTCAATCAAAAATCTGCCTTTAATTTTAAAAGAAAAAAAAAAACATTTGGAATTTATTAACACTATGAATTACAAAATTCAATAAAAATAGAAGTATTTTTTTATTGCTTGGAAGCATATATTCACTTTTTTTTATTATTCCACTAATTTAATCAATTTATTAAGAAGTTGTTTACTTTTATAACAAATAAGTACAATATAAGATAATTGTATAGTGTTGGTGGCCTAGTAATTAGTGTAGCAGCCTTCCTAGCAGCTGCCCCGGGTTCACTTCCTGGTCAATACAATTGACACACATAAAATAAAGTATATAAGATAATTAAATATTTTTTCAAGAAAGTAAAGAGAAATAGATTTTTATTAAGTGCTAAGTTAAAACTAGAAAAAAAATATGACAATATTTTTTACTCACTAGTCAACCTATATCATCAGTGAATTATGCATTTGAAAATAGGTCCTATACAAGGATAATATATATATATATATATATATATATATATATATATATATATATATATATATATATATATATATATATATATATATATATATATATATATATATATGAAGCAAAACCACCTGATACTCAGATCAAGCTTCCCAGCCCACTCAGAATTTCCCAACACCAAACCATATTTAAACACCATCCTTAGACATTTATACATATTTACTATTACATATTTTTTTCTTGCTTAACTATTAAAATAACTGATGTAGATATATAGATATTTTAATATAAATAATTTTAATAAACAAATATTTGATTTTATTTTAATTCATATATGTGTGTAATGGATATGTACATATTATCGGTGAGAGGAGATTACTTTTAAAACATAATTTCATATAAAAAGTATCTATTAATAATGTATATTTTAAAATTATATATAATTTATTAATTATTTTAATCATGGTGGTCAGAAAATGATGCAAATCTTCCAAGAAGTTTTTTGAATGTAATTAAGACAATTGACCAGAAATACTTTAGTCCAAACTAAAATGTTATAATTTATAACAGTAAAGTAAGAATCCATTAGTGGAAATTTTATCCACTTCAAATTTTTTTTAAAATCATAAGACTATATTTTAAAACAATCATTTGAGAAATTTGTAACAGGATTGCATTGTTTTCAAAAATTACTAAAACAAAAAAGGCATCCGGTCAGCAAATTCCAGATCTACTAAGTGCACAAAATGCCTCAGGTCTAGCAGCTAAGTGTTTTCCAACATCATCAGAAAAATATTATAAATACTGCTAAATTTGAATCCACCAAGAAGGAACACAATAGTAAAACAGCAATGGCAGATCTAATCCAAGCTCATGGTTTTAGTAATACAATGTATCATGAGTAGAAAAAAATGCACCTTACTCTCCATTCAAACATGCTCTTTCCCACAATCATAACTCTGGAACCCCTACCCATGAACTTTAAAATGCTTAGAGACTGAAAAAGTAAATGCTATCTGCTTGACTGTCCTAAATCTAGATCTAGTTCATAAATTTCAATGGACACTAAAGCATCAAGGACTGCCAGTATGTTTATCAGGGTAAAAAGAACATTAGCCACTGCTTAATGTATAAATATCTTAAACTCAGAATTCTGTAAAAATAACCCTGTCTTTCTATTAGATAATTAATATTATGTAAAATGATTTATAATTTACTTATCTTTAGTTTGTAAGTAACTCTATATAACTTTAATTTCCCTTTTATTATTGAGCCTCTATTCAATCTGTTTTCTTTCATTTTCATGTGGCAATAATTTTTTTCACTTTTATTATTGTATTTTATATATTTATATTTAAAATATGCCAATAATCTCTCAAATTCACTAGTATGTAATTTCTTTTTTATTTTCCTACCCTATTTTATGGGATGTTCAGATTAAGTTTACTTAAGAACAAGTCTTATTTTATCTTAGCAAATGTTCATGAATTTGGGGGAAAATAAAGTAATTATCTCATAAGGTTATTATAGAAAAACAGAGCAGGAATCTGTTTTTTTAGAAATGTTTTTGTATTTAAATAATAAACACTAGTCCTAAAATTCAAAGTGATTATATGAAATCAAATCTATATATTCTCCAATTCATCACCACCACCTCATTCGTATATGTATAATTATGTTTATTTTAATAACATCATTTATAAACAAATTCTTATACTTATTTAACAGTGAGGGAAGTTTATAGATGAATTAAAATAAAGGAAAAAAGGAGTCTTTACATCAAGGAATTATGTATTTTAATAATTTTAAATGATCCATTTCTGTTTAGTAATTATATCATACCATTAAGCAGGATATTCAATAATGTATGGGCAGTAATTAAGTAAATATTCTTTAAAGTTATATGTGTTATTCCAAGTGTGGAATGCATACAGGCCTTATCATTCGCTTATATATATATATATATATATATATATATATATATATATATATATATATATATATATATATATATATATATATATATATATATTCATGTGTGTGTGTGTGTGCTTCTCTACCCAGGTGTATCGGAAAAACCAAACTCTGTCTCGTATATCCAAGTTCAAGAATCAGGCAATTAATCCCCCTGGGAACTTATTTGGTCACATGATCTGGCTTTATTGGGGATTGCTCTGGAAAAAAGCTTAGCCCATTAAACACACAGCCGAACGCTCTACATTAGTGAACCGATTCTGCCAATGTTTGCAGACCTATGTCGGTTTATTTCTTCAATGAATTCTCGGAAGCATCTGCAAGGATCTGTGACTGGATCACATAAGTATGCTGCCATGCCCGCACCACCTTTCTGTTATATTTCTAAATAAAACTTATGAATATCCATAAGCCATAATAATGTGACTCTACTAACCAGATTTATTTATTCTATTTATTAATATTTTCAGATGCATATCTTTTATGATGGCATTACATATATATGTTAATGAGCTATCTCACACACATTTATCACTCATTAAAATTGAAATCCTTTCGTCTATTAATCAAATGTGCTTTTGTAATAAAATTAATGTTTTCAGTCCTAAACTAATATTTGTAAGCTAAGTCGGTTAAGTGCTATATTTCGTTCTTTATGGGGTGGATTTTTTATCTTAAGAATATGTTTTTTCATAGTTCAAAAACCAATTGTTCATTGGTATATTTATCTATTATTGGCATATGAGTCACAATAATAAATGAAATATAATAATCAATCAAATCTGTCATCATCTAAGCTATAAAAAATGTCATATGAGTTACCTGTTACCGTCTAAATGTAATTCAAATTAATTGTACATTAAAAGGCCAATGATTAATAAAATAATGAAACAAGTATTTATACATATTTCTTTAAATTAATAAATCTTATATATATATATATATATATATATATATATATAAGATATATATATATATATATATATATATATTATAAACTTGCAGAATCATTGTTTTATTTTATTTAAATATTAATATCTTAGTTATTAAATTATGCTCCCTCTGACTAGATGATCTCCTGCTAATCTTATAAATATAATTAATATGAAAAGTTACGACCTTTCAATGAGTCAAACTTATATTTCGTGCTAAAGTATACCATCATATAAACTTAAATTAGAGTCTTTTGTGTCTCCACTTTGTGATGCTGGCGGAGAGAGAAAAATTAGATTGGTGTCATTGGGATTGGTGCTCATAAGACCGGAACAATATATATATATATATATATATATATATATATATATATATATATATATATATATATATATATATATATATATATATATATATATATTGTGCCCTTATCTATAGGTCATAATAAGGTAGAATGGTCAATTGCTAAAAAAAAAATTAAATTTTAAAATACATTTGTGTAATATATTGATAATTGTATCATCGATTAGATTTAAATACCTGGTATGTAAAAGTGTAATGGATTATTTTACAAGGAACAGTTAAATAAAGCTTAATTATATCCTTGCTTATGGTTGTAAAAGCTGGCCATATAAAAGAATACAGCTATAAATAGTTAAAAGTATATTAACAATTCAATTGTAATGTTTTAAAACTAATAAATTAAATAAACGCTATATGTAATATTATAATTATGATTAATATTCAAATATAATCTAATATATTTTAAGATAAACTTTGGGATGGTGAGAATTATATTTAGTTCTACATTTTTTAAATTATTTTCCAAAATTTTATAAAATATATCAGTTTTGGTAATTTAGACTGAGACGTAAATAAAAAAAAAAAAATCATCTGATAAAGTTAGAAATCATGTGACTGTATATTATATACCTTCACACACAGGCTTGTTAGAATATAATAATAAAGTTTGTGAATTATAAAACTAAATGTAATTGCTATCTATCGTTAAAGTAAAAATTAAAATATTAAATGTTATTTTAATAATTGTTTTAAAGTTTAAATGATTTTGATAAAACTATAATTGTGTTTAAAAATACTATTCTAAATAATATTTTAAAACATGACGTAATAAATTCTTTATTTTAAAAAGTTTAATCTATTATAAAACTAAAAATGTGTAAATTTGTTCGCGTAAAAAAGTCTTTAACCAATCAATGGAGGTATTTTAGCAGATGAAAAATAGGAATTAGATGGAGTGGGAGAAGAAATGTGTAAGTAAAGGAAGGAGGAACATATTTTTTTAGCTGTATAAGATCGTAAGCTAGAAAAGTGTTATAATTTAAAAATTTTATATTTATTTTAAAAGTTTTGTTTTTAAAATATAATATTTTGAACTGCCTTTAAATGGAAGGCTAATTTAAAAGATTTCTTGCCAGGATTTTTTTATTCAAGTTTAGCTGAAACCTTGCAGTAAAAATGGAAATACTACAGAAAAAAGTACCTAAAAGTATTGATAAAGTAAAAATAATTGTAAAGTGCCTTGAATACAGTTTATTTGTGATCAACCAGGAAATCATTAGAACTCAGATAAATATAATTTGGACATTATATAGAAAACTTAAAAGAAAAGTTATTTGCCGTCAGGAAAAATTATGACGCACAATTTTAAAAGGCTACTCTGAAGTTTTTTTTTATTCTTCTCTATGGGAAAATTAAGATGCGTATATCATATAGAAAAATTATGTAAAAGTTATAATGGAAAAAGAATGTTTGTCTTTTTAAAGGAAACATTACAAAGTATATAGTACCAGAATTTTAAAAGAAGGAAAAAAGTTACAGAATAAGAATATAAAAGACCTATGGTGTTTTTATGAAAAAGGAACCGAAAAACTTTCTCTAAGAAGAATTAAAAATATTATAAAGTGTTCATTAGAGAAATGCTTAAAAACGATAAAGATTTGGAAAATAAAACTCTAATTTATTTAATGAAATGAATCCATGGAAACCAAAAAGTTTTATTGAATATTTAAATCAAAGTTCTGAGAAGTTGCATCATAAAAGTCGCGCGGGAGAAAATATTAGCAAGAAATATTAGAAGAGAATATTTAGAAGTTTTCTTTACGGGATTAACTAATATCATAATTAATAATTGTATTAATATTATAAAAACCAAGGATTATCATTCAGGAATATTTATTGAACGAAGTAATATTTGTTTTACCTTAAAATTGAACAAGCAGGGAGAGGAACATTAAGTAAATGGAAAAGAAATGATAAACAATTTTTTTTGGCTTTAGTATGAACAGTTTTTCAAGAAAATTTGATGAAGGAGTACAGTAAATATAGTTTGAATATTTTTTACTATTTTTTTTAAAATATAAAATGTTATGTGAGATTAGGGAAAACATAAATTTATTAATATTAAAATTTAAACATAATAACTTGATAAAATTATAGAAATAGTGTTTAAAATAAAGTGTATGGATGTGAATCTTATATCTACAAGGATCAAATGGATGTGAAGCCTACGGAACGCGATCGAGGAGATAAAGGTCATTTGGTAATTTTGATAGTTATTTATAATGCATAATGTATTTTTTTTTTAGATCATCTATTGACTTAAGAATGAAGTGTGAAAGTCTTAATTATATGTACACATTTTATGCAACATTTTAACATATAATGAGATAGGAATAATTCGGAATATGCATGCAACAATTTATTTAAAGTATATTAATAATATAATTTGACAGAACAATTGTGTGATTCTTTTGAACTTTCATGTGATAAAGTATTCAGATATTTAAATAGTTTGTATATGATTACATATACGGAGGAAAGTAGTAAAAAGATTTTCTTATAGAACAGCGGAATAGTTTTAGAATATCAATGAATTTTATTATTGTTAGTAATGCAAATATGTATTTGTCGATGTACAGTATAGAAAAAATCTTGAGAAATAAGATCGGATAGTGACTTGGAAGTACTAGTGGAGAGGAAACCAAGATGATGTGTTTTTTTATAAGAAATAGGAAAATATAAGGGATTTGGATCATATTTAGTTTTGTGTGATTTAGTATAGTTAACAAAGTCCTATGACTGAACACATATGGTTTGGACAGTGTTTTGCATATCTTTAAACTTTTGATGTTAGAATAAAGCTGAAGAAATAGATTTAGCATCGTTCCTATGATAGAGGTTGGTAGACGGGTAAAGGTCACTCCTCTATAATGTCTTTTAATTCACTGTGCCATGATTGTCAAGGTATATGACGAGTAATATTCTAGTTATATTTTTAATCCTATGCATCTATCTTCACTATTCTTATTTCGTGAATCTGCATCGGTCAGAAAGATATTTTCAAAGAAATAATGAATAAAATAGAACTGAAGATATGTTATCGTTTATATAAGAATAGTTTATTTGCTTGAATGTATAGAATTGTGTAACTTTAAGATTGAAAGTCCAAAATATCATAAAGAGAGAAAGAATCATATAATACATTGTAAAATTAATTCTGAAATGAATATAAGATTTTGAAAAGAAATCTAAACCAAGTATTTTAAAAGGGATAATAAAATTTGAATTTTTTTTTTAAATATTAATGTTGGAGGGAATGAGTATTGCATATTTATCAAGAGAAAATTCAATAAGGTATAATAAACATATACTTGTGCATGGTATATTAATAGTTATAATTATATCATCCAAAGTAAGGCTTGAATGAGAATATTAGGATTAATAAACATCGGATAATGAATATTAAAAACCTAATACCAAATGTGGAATAGTGTTTTGACTTTGAAGATTCCATACAACCAATATGAAACTAAATTTTGTTATTTTGTAGAATTTTATTACGAATGTAAATCTTGTAAAAATGTAATTTTAATAATATTAGGGATGAAAAGTGTTTGTGATAATCATATAAGAAATGCATTTTGTAATAAGCTAACCATAATATTAAATCAAGTAATAATGCTGTATTTTCTTAAGTGTTAAAAAATAAGATTTAACTAGGAAAAGTAAATAATATTTTGATTTCATTTATAAACTAATAAACTAAGTGAGATATGAAAGTAAGGTATATCTAATGTATATACTGTAAAAATATTGTTAATTTATTTATGTTGTTAATAAACTTTGTTTTAAATTTGTTTTAAAGTTTCTGTGTCCGAGTTGTTATTTCTCCACATGGATGCATGAAATCACGATACATTTATAATTGAAGCAGACATATAGATTTTGCACAAAAGGTAAACATAAAAGTGTTATAAGAATTTTGAGAATTTATTGGTATGTTAAAATTAAAAGTTCATAATTTTATATTATTTATTGGTCATAAGTTGGTTGCCATAATATTACATTAAATTATATGCTAATGTTGCCACACGTATTCTGTTGTCAGATTATTAAAATACTACCATGTACGTATTTATTTATTTCATTTAGGAAGAAATAAGATTATATTATATTATTATTGTTATTATTATTTTTATTATTATTAGTTGCTGTGTAGTAGATTATGACATAAAATTCCCTTTTCATATTTTACTACCGTAATTTTAAATCAGTTAGCATACAATTTATGAACCTGAGATTTTATTTATTTTACTTCATTTTATTTAATTCAGCTAGATTCTTGTTATAAAGAAGATTAAGATATGATTATTATTTTAATCATAGTGAATAGAGCTTAGAAAGTCGTAAGAATAATATGAGTTAGTTATTTGGTATAGTAAAAAGAGGTGATAGTGTTCTTATGCCATTGAGGTAGTATCGTGTGGATAATAGCTCAATGTAGTCTATCTCGTTCCCGGTATTGTCACTCCATGTCTCATGAAAATAGTAAATATTTGTTAATTCATTTTAAAATTGAACCGAATTTGTATTTTAAAATTAGAGCTAGTAATCATTTTAATTAATGCTGAATATTTCATTTATTTATTTGTTAACTGAGCTAGAACCCATAATATTAGTAATAAACAGTATATTTTGGGGTGAGGATGTGTGGGGGGAGGTTAGAATATATATTAACTCTACTGTACCGCTCCACATACCCATCAACAACCTAAACCCAATCCAGATGCAAACCCAGTTATACCGAAGGATTAAACCCAAGATTAAACTGAATACAAACCCAACTCATGAGCTCAGATCAAATCAATAGATAACATATGTAGATGGTACATGACTATGTGCAAGAAACTAGCTCAATGAATGATGATGATTTGAGATCCCTGATCTGATTATACTAATAACTATGGATATTTATGAATCAATAACTATATGTATGTTCAGGTTGCCAATATAGACAGTGAGCATTGATATTAAAATATTTATTAAATAATCAAGAAAGTCAAATACAAATATGTTATATAAAGTATTTAATAATACATAAATATTTTTCTTCTAATTGTTTATGATTAATATTACATATATTAATCTCTAGTCTTTAGAAATGAAAGTTACAATATACAATAAGTAATGACAGTCATGTTCATATGTCAATAATTAAGACACAATTATAGGATGAATATATGTTTATGCCCCAACAAGTGTACACATGTAATTAAAGGTATTTTGCTGGAAATAAACTATGATTATAATTTCAAAAAAACAAGAAAGATGTGAGATTTATTTTCACACATCCTTACAGCAATTCATGAAAAGCATGATAAATATTTAGGGCATAACTTTAATATTTAACAAAGAACTTATTTAATTATAAATGAATATGGAATTATTTGACTTTAAATAAATTGATTCATTACAATTTAAGAGCATTAGAGCAGGGCTTTATTGGAAATGAGAAATAAATGGTACTGATGACTTATGATCATTAAGAACAAATACTAAATGTAATGGCATGTCACTGATTTCAGAAGTAGAAGGGCCGTTTGTATTTTACAAGTCTTTTCTGCTTTATAAAGGATTTGTGGAACACAGGGAAAGTGAGGCTGGGACATAGCTGTGAACCTTTGGTGTTCCAATATAATGAATCCTGAACTATTTTATAATTATATATTATAAAACGTAAGGTTCAAATCAATACATAACTATTAAATATTAATATTTTATTAGCTAATTGATTTGTATAACTAATTGAAAAGATCACTGAAAGTATTTTAATTATTTAACTGAATTAACATATATTAATAATAAATATAAAATTGATAAATAAATAGTAAAATATTTATAATGTACATTCCAATTACATATCATAATATGTATCTTTTTATTGAATTAATATTAATAAAATATACTTTACAGCACAGATTCACCTACTCTGTTTCCATTGTATAATACAAAGAATTATGTGCGATTTAAAGATAAATGATCTATCATTCCCACTATTTAATATTACTCTCATAACTATTTATACATTTATATTTTTAAGAGTGTTCTAACAAAACAGTATTTATTTTATATTTTCATTCTAATTAAAATCCAATCCAATATTTCAGGTGGCTAAGGTTTGTTGTGGGTGTGATCTTAAGGTACCCTCACAATATATATATATATATATATATATATATATATATATATATATATATATATATATATATATATATATATATATATATAAATATATATATATATATATATAATAATTTTCTTTGCATATTATTTTAATTTTTGATAACTGTTTACATGCTATATATTTCTTATTTCAAACTTATATTAAAATAATAATATCTAAAGTTTTCTTCATCTTTTATAGATACACTTTTAATAAAAACTAGTCAGCACTATATTTTTTTAGGCTATTATCATTATAATGAAGCCATTAATAAATTTATATTTCGAAATGTCAATAGTTTTATTAAACATAAGTCATTATCTTTATCAATAATAATAACTAGAGTTAGTAAACACTCTTCTCTATAATTCCGCATTTGAAAATTAATAAAATGAAATTCCTTATATATTTTTTTACTTTTGTGTAGGGAAAATGTTTTATACTCTAAAAGATTTTTCAACAAAATTCATTTTTATCTACTTGAATGCTTTATGTTGTTTCATTACCATAAGTTTATAGTCAGCCCCTGTAGTGTTCCAATGACCATAGTTTGATTTTTTCTTCCATATTAAATTTAGTACATAAACTTCTTAAGATATATCAAATGCTTTTTTCCAAGTTATTATTATTACTTTTAAAGTTAAAATAAGATACTGGTTGTTTAGATACACATGATGTTTGATGTTATATTTATGCACTATAACACAAAAATGCTGTTTCGTGGCCGACCATATTTTTACAGACATGTTTACATGTAATACATCAGTTCTGTTGAATTTTACATTGCAGGCCTTATTGTCCCATCAAATAAATTATTTCTGCAAATTTGCACACTTCACACTTTTTATGGTATCGTTTGAGGGTGTGTGTTGATGAAGTATTTAAAAATCATTCTTTGTAAATATTTTTTTTATTTATTTTTTATTAAAATCACATGATTTGACTAATGAATAATTTAATTTTAGACACATGAACATCTTTGAATTTTATGTTGTGATTTTTTTTTATGATATGTAAACTTGATTTAAAATTTATTATAGCCAGAGTGAAAGCTTACAATTTTTTATTAATCAGGTTTGATTAATTATACATATTGTATTTATTACCTGTAAGATTTTTTATATAACATTTTATTTTCCTAGTAAATATTGTAAATTAATTATAACAAATTTATAATCTTATGTATAGTTATGTAATGTTTAAATCAAAATAAATTTGTTAGTGTTTTTTTTTATGAAAACTTCTTTGTCAAATATTATTTTATTGATTTCTTCCTCTTTACATACATGATGCAAAGAAATTAAACAAGTCAAATATTGTGTTTGCACATTATAAATTTCATAAATTTATTTAGAGTGTCATTGTTATTCGTAATAAGATGGTCAAGTACCTAATCACTTTGGTATTATTTTGTAATCATAGATGACTACCTAAAATGATTTCATACGAATTGAGCATATTTTTATATTGCCACTCCATTCAGATTACATTGAATTTTTATACATACTATATAAGTGAATCAGATTTGAATAAAGTTTATGTTTATTAATATTATATTTTATTTTATTAGTAGATATTTAGAATAAATATAAGTTATTAATACAATTAATTTAAAGAATATTTTAGTTGTTTTATATTGTTATAATTATTATTATTATTATTATTATTATTATTATTATTATTATTATTATTATTATTATTATTATTATTATTATTATTATTATTATTATTATTATTATTATTATTATTATTATTATTATTATTATTATTATTATTATTATTATTATTATTATTATTATTATTATTATTATTATTATTATTATTATTATTATTATAGGGGTAATTAATTATCATGTAAAATCCTTCATATATATTTAACTACAGGATTTTTAATTAAATTATTTATTTTATATTTTAAAAGAACCTGATGTTATATTTTAAAGATATAGATTTAATTTATTAGTATTATTTTGAAATTAATTATGGTATTTCAAAGTTGTAGCAATATTATGTAGTTGTGTTATTATGTGAATTTATTAAGGTAGTATTATTATGCCATTGAGGGTATATATTTGGGGACATGTTCTTAATGTTTGCTAACTGTGGTACCTTGCTAAATGTCTCACGATTATTATTTATTATTTATTGTATTCAAACCACATAATTTAGAATTATAAATAATGAGCTAGATTAAAGATAGATATTTATATTTGAATATTTATTTAATTTATTTCTTATATTTATTAAATAAGAGCAATAAGGAGATTTTACTAAATACTATTTTATTATTAGGATGTTAGTTAGCAAGGGTAGAATATATATATATATATATATATATATATATATATATATATATATTGTGCCAGGCATTATTAAATGGCCTTGCACAAAGTCTGTATTAAGCACAACAAATATAAAAATATGCTAGATTAATAATGGAGGATCGGTCTGAACAATAGAATACCCACACACACAAATTTTAATATTGTACATGTATAATAAACTCATATATTTTTTTTTTCTTTTTTGTATATTTTTTATGATATGTCATTATATGTATTTGTTGTTTTTTTTTTAATTTTCCAACATACTTGTATTTTTTTTTTAATTACTTTTCTAAAGATTGTAATTTTATTCCATAAGCAAATAATGTTAATTGCTTTTGCAAAAATCTGATCAAAAACTAAAGGTTTGATAATGCTATAATTAAACTGTTATCTCTTTAAAAAATCTTTTGAATTGATTTTGTAAGCAAGTGGTCTGGGTTATTCAAAATGGATGTCAAACTTAAAATGTAGAATTTAATCGGAAAAATATAAAGGAATGTTTGCAATCTAAGTGATAAGCTAAATTAAAAGGATTGGCTGATTCATTCTTCTCAGAGGGATATCTGAATTGGTTCTTATTAGTGGATTGATAGTGCTTTGGGATTCATTCTTTCTTTGGCAGCCATTCTGGGCAAGTCATTCTTTTTTGTGGCTCCAGAATTCTCCAAGCAACCAGCTACTTAGAGATTCATTTATGAATAGAACTATTAGTGACATTCTTAAAAACAATTCCATTATACAGTTCTTTTAAGAACTCTTGTCTTTGTGGATTCGAGTAACCATTGGAGACAGCTTATGAAAATTTATTAATAATCCTAATTATTATTAGATATATATAAAAAGAAGATATGAAGAAATATACTAGACATTCCAGCAAAAAAACCATGGGGTAGACAACTAGCCGGTGCACTGCCCTTTCTCTGTCCCAAGCCGCCAAGATGTGACCATGCCAATTCCATCCACCCATGATGATGACAAATGCTGCCTTGCTAAATGGATGAAATCTTCACCACACAGCCAGTTAACTTGAAGCCCACTCAAGAGCCCAGAGGAGAAGAATGAAGACGCAGATATAAGTTTATTTTAAGATATTTATTAATATTGAAATAATTAACTTTGATATTTCCGATTAGATATATTATTTTTTTGTTATTATTATTAATCATTTAAAAAAGAGAGTCTCTTGCATATGTGTATGAATTTGAGGTAATTACGAGCATAAATGATAAAGCTTTTACTTGAATCCTTTGAGTCAATTTTTTCATTTCAAATTCTGGTATTTTCAACAAAGATTGCAATGAGATTCTTTTTTTGTTGTTGTTGCTATTCATTTTCCTCTTGTCGTTACTCCTGGAATTCATCATATATGGATATACATGTATGTATATGCGTGCATACGCTTATAATATTCGGTAAATACGATATCTCATGGTGAATATCTAAAAATGTATTTAACCGTATATCCTTTTTAAGTTATTTTTTTTGTTACTGCTGCACCTTATGATGTGTGCAAGAAGGAATTGATCTATTATAGATTCCCTGTCAGCAAGTACTCTAATAACTTTATATTTAAAGTAATAGTAAGTGTATAATTGTGATGTGCATATATACATGTACAGGAATTTATCTATAGCAAGAGAGAAATAGATACAGTACCTTATGGTGAGTATGATATAGTATCTGAGCCAATGCAATCTTGTTGACTTGTTGAAAAGTATGAAATTAGTGAAATATCTCATATTGCAAATATATGTATGCATAGTTGTCTTTTTTTTATTTGCTATCAATAAAAAGGTTTTAAAGTTATCAGTAAGAGTGTGTCCCTGTATGACTGAAAATCTCATAACTGTATATCAAATCACACAAAGTAAAATTTATTTCTATTGGGTAAAAAGAGCCCAGACCACTTCCATTACTTATAAACATTGTAAATAGCTTTAGGGATTTATTATTTTTCTTATTTAAAATTGTATTTTATCTATTTCACCGCCTCGAATATATGTGGTTTGGGATAATTAATTATTTAGTATTTTGTTATTATATCATCATTAGTATGAAACAGTGGTGGGTATTTGGGATTAAATAAATATTTAATCATAATATTAAACTTGTTTCATTTTCATATTATTATTTATATTGATCAAAATGTATTCCTTCCTTATCATCCACGTACCGGTAATTATCATTTAACTTACCCATTTGAAGACCCTAGACTGTAGAGTGACTGAGCTAGCCACAAAAGGATATTGCTCTACCGGGATGTTAAATCTTAATATTATGCTCCTCTGAACATTTGGTATTGCACATCCCTAGGAGGGTGAAAAATTCATTTTTTAAATTCTTTTCTAGAAGTGGCGCAAAAGTCTATTTTGTAAATAGATTTTTCAAAGGTGTGTACTTGCCATTGTTCTAAATATTCAGGCATTCAAATAAATATCAACTAAAGGGTGTTTTTTAACTGGAAGAGTCCTGTCAATTCACTCTTTCTATCAATTTAGCTGGAAGTACCAATATACATGAGTACAGACAATCGGCTAGATTGATATCCATTTCTTTGCCTGTTGAATCTTGGTCACTTCATGCTCAGAGCAAGATTAGGAAAAGAATTCCACAGGGAGTATGGACTGGTACTATATATATATTACACAAATTTAGCTTACAATAAACATATTTTTGGATATCTTTTTATTCCAAATAATAAATATTCAATAAAGACATAAATAATCATTATTCATTCTTTACTAATTCAGAAAACATTATATTTCTATTAATTTTATGAATAACACTTAAATTTAAAATAAAGATAAAATATATATTTCTATGTGAATTCAAGTTTTATTTATTAACGTTTTAGCGTTTTTTTTACATATTCACTATGACTCTAGATTTTAAAAATAATAATTATTATATTTCAAACACCATTTTAAGTGATTTACAAAACATACACTAATAAATTTTGATTTGAATTTAGACTTGATCATGTATATTCGGTTGAAGCAATCTACTATTTATGAGTATTGAAAAAATAAATTATAAAATTTGGATATATGTATATAAGGAGTTATAAAAATGTTTGACATTTAGTAATTATTATTTTCTATTTAAGCTAATAAACTACATTTAATTTCTCAGCTTATGAAAAACAATTAATAATTGTTTGTGTATATATTAAACGATAATTATTGTGAATAATTATTTAATAAAATTAGTATAATGTACACCAATAAATACTTAATGATGATATGTGCAATTTCTGGATTTATGTATTTGCCGTTTTGTTTTATTAAAATATGTATTTTTAACTTAGTTGCGTACTGATTATAAATCGATTTTTAAAATTTTCTTTATTTACTTTCATTTCACATTCTCGTTAGTTTTTTTAATTTTATTTAGACAAAAAAAAAAAAAAAAACTTATTATTTAATTTGATTTATCTATAAACAAAGCATTTTTTTTAGATAAATAAATTGATTTCAGTTTACATACGTTATGAAATATATATTTTTTAATAAGTTTATACTTTAAGCGCTGTAAATCCTTTGATTTGAAATTCTGTTGAACAGCACTATTATTTTCTTTTATTTCATTTTTTACGTTTTTAAATTTTTCATTAAATATGCAATTTACAAGACAAATTGTGAAAAGATTGTTTTGCAAATACAATTTATTTGTATTGAATATGTAAGTCTGTTGTCTGCCATATGTCAGGAAAAAATATTTATTGATACTGCTTACTACCCATTCACCACATTTTTTACTCTATTTTAATTTTGATGACATATTTCACATATGCATTATAATAAAGTGATTTTTTTTTGTTGAACTAAAAAGTATTTTATTACATATAATAAAGTGCATCCCAATATTTCTAAACAAGCTTATTTTATTACTTTTATATGATAAATGGTATATTAAAAAGCATTCAAATCTTTATCTATGATTGTTTCCATCTCCAGACTGGTTTTGAGCTATGGCTCACTTCAGTGAGGATCTAGAATACCAGATTCAAAAACACTAACTCTAGCCAATCATTTATATAATATTTAACTATTAAAATGAAGATGTGAAATTTTCACACATCTAATTTTAATTACAAAACTGATCTTGGAGACATTAGATATCTGAAAGTTTCAGATTTTCTTTTTAATAGTTAAGTATTAGATAAATGCTTAGCTAGGGTTAGTATTTTTGAACCTGATGTTAGTTGAAGAGCTGAATTTGAAGACATTAGATGTTGGAAAGTTTCAGATCATCTTTTTAATAGTTATGTTTTAGATAAATGCGTGACTAGAATTAGTATTTTTGAAGTTGTTGTTCTAGCTCCTCAATGAAGAGAGCTATAGCTTCAAACTGGTCACAGGATAGGGACATTCATAGATAAAGTTTTGAATGCTTTCTCTTATAGCATTTATCAAATAAGAAATAGTAAAATAAGTTTGTTTAGAAATATCAGTACATTCTTTATTGCATATTTGTAAATACAAGCTATATAGATAATGTGATATGTGATTTGATTATATATATAATAATTGAAATGCCCATAGAAATATTGTTTCAGCCACATTACCACTTTAAATTAAGAATATCCAACATTTTTACAAATATTTATACATATGTCAACTAACATTATGGATTGCTTATATATACCTTATCAATTTAATAAAGTCAGATTATTAACAGCCAAAATATAATATTAATGAAAACAATTTATATATCACATGATCAATATATCTTGCAATATGCTCTTTATTTATTACATATTGGTAATGCAAAATATATAGGTCATGTGATGTATGACTTGTTTACATTAATATATATATATATATATATATATATGTAATGATAAATAATATTTTAATAATGAATAACTATAACAACACGTGAAAATTTTTACAAACGTAATTAAATAATAATGGAACTGCCCTATAGCTGCAAAGTTCGATAGCATTTTACAATAAAAGAGTTCAATTATTATTTAAATACGTTTGTAAAAAATTTTCACGTGTTGTTATTTTATATATATAATGGATTGAATAATCTCTAACTTCAGAGCAATTCATGTTTCACATAAAAAAATGAATCTATTAATCTATATTACTTTAAGATATACAACAACGAATACAAATACAGTTTTTGTTTGCAGAGTAAATATTTTTTTTATAAGTAGAGATTATTATACTAATATACATACAATTTGAAGTTTATCAATCCAATTATTACACATTGTTAATGTTACCATAATTTGATATATGTATTAAAATATTTTCATTCATTTACTTTAATGTACCCTTAATAATAAGAATATATTGTAATAAACAATATATATATATATATATATATATATATTACATATATATATATATATATATATATATATATATATATATATATATATATATATATATCTTTCAATATCTATCTAATATAAGGCAATTGTGGTGTGACAATTAAAAATTTAATTGGCACTACAACATAATAAATTGTTTGAAAGAAGTGGGAATTTAGTTAATTTCTTGTTTTTTTGGAAAGCTGTTGAGATATAGTTATAAACATTAATTCATGTTAAATCAAATATTATGTATTTTAGCTCAGGATATCCCCATATAAATGTAGTAAATTTTATATATTTTAAAATCCAAGTGTTGATATAATTACAGTCTTTATTACTGCAAATAAGAATACAAAACAAAATATTTATTGTTCAGGAAATTAGAAAATGTTCAAGTTTTCGAAGTGATAGCATTGAATTGAAATCAGTGCTTTTTTTTCTTTATTTAGTTTTTAAGTCCATTACATTAAATTGTGCAAGGTAACTACTGATTATCACATAATACAATATTATATTCAAATAATAAATTACGTTACACATGTTTTCTTTTTTCATATACTAAATGAATGATCTGATTTCTGGGTTTCAAAAGAAAACATTATCATAAGTATTACTTTTATAAATAATAAATGCTCATGGTAATAGCAATTGAAACATTTCTTTAAAACAAAAAGAATATGAAAAATTTTCAAAGTTACATAAAATATTATATTTCAAAAATGCTCTTAAAATATTTCTCAGATTTTTTAAAAATGTCTTTGAATGGTACTCTTTGTAAATATTTTTGTTAGGAATTATCAAAGCATTTTAAAATTAATTTATACTTCTGACTTCACTGCAAGGAATGTTTGACATCCTTTTTTGTTTAGTTGAAGATGTTATATATTGAAGCTTATAGTTTAAAAATATGGTTTATATAGGACTGGCTATAATGTCAACACTAAGACATTGTAGTTAACAATATTTTTTTAGCTATTTGCTTTGTCAGTTATTTGTTAACTTGTTATTTATTATCGTTATTAATATAATTATCATCATGTAAAAAGTAACTTGCAGTTTGCTTTTAATAAATTTAGTTAAATTAGTAAATTGTATCTTTTGTCTAACCTTCAATGATAATTTTTTTCATTGAAATCTAATTTTCTGTAAAATATTTTTTTGTCCAGTTTGCACATTTATGAAAGTCATATATATATATATATATATATATATATATATACTTTCATAAATATATATATATATATATATATGACTTTCATATATATATTTTTTATTAGAAAAAGTTAAGATATATATATATATATATATATATATATCTTAACCTGAAGCTTTTTCTAATAAAAAATATATACATTGAAGTTATAGCATCCTTTTTCTTCAATTTTTACTAGTGATGATTATTGAAAATAGAAATATACATTTATTTTATAATTATTATTAATAGTATTATTTAATTTAAACTTTATTATATATTTAAAATCAATCATTACATTTCAAGTTTATTTATTCGTAACTATTTATTCTAGTGTATTTTATTCATAGAATATCTTTTTGAAAATATTTCTGAAAACTTTCTCAACTTCTCAAAATATTTTATGTAGTTTTGATTATACATCTAAAAATCTCTTCGAATTTATTATACACCTGGATCTCTTTTTACATGGACTTATTTAACACGATTTTGAAGTTACACAATTTATGTTTCTTTGGAAGTCGAACTCCAACAATGCACTATTATTTTAAATAATAAATTTTGCACACTTACGTCATATTGAAAGTAATAGCACATTATTGGAATTCAACTTTCATTTTAGTAATTTCAATATTTTCAGTGCTTTATAATAGTAAGATTTTATGCAATAATGGAATTAAAATCATGATTTCCACATTTTATGTATACACACATTAAATTTTACAAGATTATAATGTAAATTTGTTCAAACATTGTGCGTGTTAATTTTGCATTTTAAATCACATTCTGTTTTTGCTTTTTAAAAAAAAATGTAATCAATTATTAATCATTTAGTGTCCGCAAGTTTATTTTTAAAAAGTGAGTAATAGCAGTGGGCACACGTAAATTTGACAATTAAAAATTAAAATCTGATTTTAATTTGTAATTATCAATTTAAAAATTACTTACGGTGATTTGAAATTAATGTGATGTGAAACGTAATTTGATTTTTAAACGGAAGAAAATTAAAATATTAAAGACAAAAATAAGAATTTAATTTTAGTTGTTAGTTTCATAAACAATTAATAAAATCATTGTCTCAAAGATTAATTATTAATTACATTGTCACCAGAAAACCATTAACACAACATGATTGTGAAGTTGGTGCTAGTTGTATTTCCTCTTGTGAAGAATTTGATTTTTTAACAGTTTGCAAACAAACGTGTTTATTGGCAAATAACGATAATAATTAAAACGTGTATAAAATAATGTAAATTACTGTACTGTAAATTATGCATAAAAATATATTATTTTAAATAAAATTAAATATTATAATTAAAAAAAGTTTGTATTGTATCATTTTTTTTCAAATTTGAAAATTTTGATTAGTTATATTTAATTTTCTTTTTTTTTTTTTTGCATGAATTTTAAAGTAATTTTATGTTGGTGCTTTGCTTTTACGCAACTTTTGAAAAATCACAGTTCATATCCTCCCTTTTTCAAGGTAAGTTACATCTATTTTTGTGTGATTTCATTTGCACATGTTTTCTGAGGAACCTATCTATCGTGTAAAATGAGACCCATGTATATAGTATATGTATTGTATTTTTTTAATTATGTATTATTTTTTTTTACAGCATAATTAGACTTATTTTTCCAATAATTTTGAATGGCCTATTTTTAACCATATATATAATTTAAATGGGAGTATTATATATATATATATATATATATATATATACTGTATTATATATATATATATATATATATATATATATATATATATATATATATAATACAGTACCCGTTATAAAATATTATGTAAAAATAAAAATAAAAATAACGGCAAATACAATATTATAGTTTAAATTCTTTTGTAGCTCTTTTGACTATGTGGTAATCCTCGTCAGGTTTGACTGAATATCAAATTTTTTAAACTTAATTTTAATACATTTTACAGGCTTAAACCTGTATTTATATATGTAATATATGTGGGATTCAAACTCAGACTTTTACATGATCCACTACTTTATATTGTATATTTCCATAAGATGTCCATGCCGTATTTGCAACTTGCCTATTAATAACATCATTCTTATATTTATCAATTAATATTGCCTCTTTAATTTTTTTCTTTTCTCATATTTATCAATTAATATTGCCTCTTTAATTTTCATTTTTTTCTAATTTTTTTCTTCTATTAATATTTTTATTTCATTACTATTAAATGTAAACTTATAATTACACGTTTTTTAATAGTCAAAGAATACAGAAGCTGTATTAAATTGACTATTTATCTTATTTTTATTATATAATCGAATTAAAAATAATGTAAATAGCCAATTTAATACATCTTTAGTATTATTTGACAATGAAATAACTTGTAATTATAAGTTTCCATTTAGTAGTAATGAAATAAAAAAAGAAATCATAAAAAAAGGAAAATTAAAGAGGCAATATTAATTGACAAATATAAGAATGATGTTATTAATAGGCAAGTGCAGCCATACACAACTAATGGAAATATAGGTAACATTACGTTTAAAAAAAATGAAATTCATTTAAAGCTGACAAGGATTACCACATAATCAAAAGTGCTACAAAAGAATTGAAACTATAATATTGTATTTATCGTTATATATATATATATATATATATATATATATATGTATATATATATATATGTATATATATATATATATATATATATATATACACACTTGTATTTATAATATTACAGATTCAGTCTATATTCTGCCCACCCTCTTCTGTGTATTTAAATGGTCTTAAGATCCTATATATGTGAAGTCATAATGACTTATAGTCAACATGGATATAACAACAAAATTGGGATAAATTGCTTTGAATAGGCCATCATCAGAATTTCAATGATAAAGATGGTTGAAGAATTGGAGAATGAGGAAAATTGATACCTGTCTATTAAAGTTTGAAGATTTGTAATATTGGAAATCATTTAACCTTTTCACATGTGTTGGGCATTTGCATTTTTTGTATAAGATAAAGTGGATAAATTGAGGGAGCTTGAAAGTCTGGGTTCAAATTTCCTTCATGGGAAAGAGTGTAGTAATGCAAAATTGTCTTCTGCGCTTGCAATTTCTATGCCTGATCAATTTTTATATGTAAGCATAGCATAATAATAAAAAACAAAATTCCATATCCATTTTTATATAACATCTTTCACAATATGGTATTTTTATTAAAATATATTTATAAAACATATTTCATTAGCCTTCACTACATAGCTTATTAGAATGATTTAGAAGCAAATTTGAAAAAAAAAAAAAACTAGAATGATTACAAAAATCGATAATCAATTTTTGCAAAATTGAGAATTCTATACATCACTGAAATTGTACCCATTATATGTTATATGAAATAAATATACATTTGGCTAACATTCTCTAAAGTTATTACTATCGCATATAATAGCAATGTTTGTTATTTCATGACCACTTTTATGAACAACATGACGGAATGGAAGCTATTGATATCTTTGAATAAATGTTTATTGAAATAAATAGACATAAATATAATACTTATATTTATATATTAGACCATCCATGGTGAACCTTTTTATATGTGTATGACAAATATTACCATTATTTTTTTGTTCAACCTCTGCCGTGATGGGAAATTCTTATTAGGAAATAAACAGTAAAAATTTAATTGTTAAAATTTTTTATTAAATTAACATCATTGTATACAATACACTTCTCCATATAAAAGTCAATACTAATTATAACTTTTATTAATAAGTCGTAACTTTAAGAAATGCACATGATGTGCTGGATTCAGCAGTCAGCTTATTTCTATAACTATCTTTTAAAAAAATTATTTCAGAAAATAACGACTCCCAAGCATAAGTTGGGGAGAAAATATGTTGTACAGCAGTTGCTAGTTTTTCAAAACAATTATAGGTTTGGGAAATGACATTTCAATTTCTTCTTATTTCATATTCTGTATTCTTTTTAATTGTGTCCCATAACCAATCATTTTGCTTCCAAATCCTATCTTAAATTGACAATTTTTTGTTTCCATATGGAACTAGATTGAAAATCAATTAATTTCATTTCTAAATCTTCAAAGTTGAGCCATTCAAATATTTCTATATTGAGTTTATCTTGCCCAATAGTATCAGGATATAAAATAAATTTTGATGTTTCTGCAAATTGCCTGAAATCTTGAAATATTGAAAAAAAATCAATGCTTATTGCCTGAATTACTACAGAAAATTATTGTGTTATTTTAACTCCATCTGGTTTTTCATGAGTTTTTACATCTAAGAATATTTGTTTTTGTATTTAAGAAATACCTAAATGTGTTAGAAATAATGCCATGGTTGAAAACTTGCAAATTAACTGCAAATCCTTCAATTAAATCGAACATAATAATAACTGTCTTATTAATACCTTGCAACTTTATATATAAAGTCACTAATTTGAGCATAAGTCAGTGAAAAACATTAATTTTTCAAAAATGTTTAACATCCTGTAACTGACTATATTTTTCCATTATGAAAAAAGAAGTCTAATTTCATCTAAACAGTCCATGAATCTTTGGAGAATATTTCTGCAACTTATCCATCGAATATTGTTCTACATAAGTAAACCATTATAGACCAAGTTTACCTCCTGTAATATTTCCAAAAATGTTCTTTTATTTAATGTGTGTGCAGATATAAGATTCTACATTTTTATGACAACACTCTTAACATCTTTTAAAGACCTGAAAATATTCTTGGCACATAAAACCTGCTGTGTATAATATAGTGAAAACCAAGGACAGTATAACCAATTTGTTTGGTGAATAAATTGAGGAAACCATTTTCCTTTTCAATTATACTACAAGCAACATCAGTAGTAATTGACACAATTTTGTTTAAATCAATTTCTTTTTTGTATGTGCATTTACAACTGCATTGCAAATATCTATCTCTTTTGTTCTTGTTGCTAATGATGTTTTATTAAACAATTTTTTTAATATGATTTTCAACACAATAACAAATAAAAATTACTAAATGAGCTGATTCAGTTATATCAGTACTTTCATTAAAAACAGATAGACACAAAGTCAAAAGAAATTGCACCCATTTTTTGCTCATAAGTTATATTTTTAGCCATGACCAGAATGCTGTGTTTTACCATGTTCCTAGCCAAATTTAAATCCTTTATTCTCTGAATAATCTTATTCTTGTTTTCAAAGTCTTCAATGGCAATAGGTATACATTTAAATCAACCATGTTTCCTTCACATATTTCCTGTCATTAAAATATTTTCCACATTTAGCAATTACATTGGAGACAACAATAGTAGAAGTGGTTATTTGAAGAATTGCTGACACATTTTATTAGGGATGCTGGCTGAAAATTCTTGTTTTTAATTACCTGATCAGTAAATTCCTTTTGTTCTACTTTTAATTTTTCAAGGAACAGTGTATGATTTGTCTCATAATGCCATTTTATTGAGGATGTCCTGCATACAACTGTCCTGGAATGTAAAATACACACCATTTTATTTCCTTTATTAATCATCCCATACTTTTGAGTACCAGCTTTGGAATTCTCTGTTACTTGTTTTTAATAGTAGTTTTTTTTCACTAGCCATGTTGGGTAAAACCAGAAGAAATTTACAAAAATTGATGACAAAAATATTTATTGAAATATTTAAAAAATCTTCACTTTATTGTATGTTTAAATTAATTACCTATAAAAATCAGCTACAAAGCAATAGTATTATGCAGTGCACAGGCACAATATTATTATTCTTGTTACAATAAAATTTCAAACTCAACTGAGTATTCTGCACACACTCTGACTGTATTTACATGTTTTAACTTGTGTCATATCACAAAGTATAGTCAGGACAAGAAATAAGCAAATTTAGAGGACATTCAATTAATAGACACAAATCTGTGAGGTTATTATAAATATAAAACTTATGTAAGGATAATCTGATGCACACAAATTAAATAACAAAAATTGGAGCAACTTGTTAAATTAAAAACAAAATACCAATTAAAACACTTCTGTCACAAAATAATTTATGTACTTGATACACGAATCTTTGGCCTCACTTTTTGTGAATGTGTTCTTTGTCTGTGCACATTTCTCTCCCTTTAAATAGAAAGTTTCTACCATATCACAATTACATCATTACTATTCTGAAATATTTCTTTGGCCATTTGTTCAAATTTAGTATTCTATCAGATGTCACATTGCATATTTGAAATCTTACATTTTTTCATTGTAAAATGAGGGTACAATTTGAAAATTGATGAGCCACAAAAATTTCCATACATGCCACCTGTGAGACATGTGGCATAGGTTTACCACCACTGTTCCATCAACTTATATTAAATATTAAATGTTTTTTAAAACAATTTAACTTCATAAAAAAATGCAATTTCTTTCAAGTGTGAGTAATAACATTCATGTTAGAATGATTCTGCCATTGGAGGGGTATTATTCTCCTCTCTTTCTCAGGTGTTGCTAGCCTGACCATGGCAGTGCTAGCATGGGAAATGAATATGGATCATTAGTTTCTTTAATATTTAATTTTAATGTGACACTCTAACCAACAGAGAATTATAGAAAACCATTAGAAAAACTATAAACATAATACAACTGTGTAATCAAATACAATATTTCCAAAGTTGATAAACTTATTAAAGTTTTTTTATTTATTTATTAATGACACTATTTGTTTACATCTTAATATTAATCATATATAATGTCTCTAGAGGTCATAAGCAGATATCAGTTGTAGACATCTCAAAATGTTGCAAATAATTTTGGAAAATATTTACCATAGTCATAGAGAAATTTGGCAATTTTTCTCTGGTTTAAACTCTTTAAAGCCTATCATCTTTTAAAAGATTAGAAGGCTTATTTATGTGATAATAAATTAAAACTCACAAATAACAGAAAAAACTCTATATATTTTGTTTTGTAAGATAAGCACTGTTAATCAGGTATATAAAAATATATGTTATTATTAATAATAATCTATTATATAAAACAGTAGCTTAAAAAATTAATGAGAATGTCCATCATTTCCATTTGTACCAGTTAGATGATGTATGTTGGTTTAACTCAGTTCAAATACTAGGCAAAAGTACCTCAAGGCCACCTATATGTGAGATATTAAATCAAGAATACTGTGACCTCTGCCCTTTTCACCTATTATCGAGTCTAATTATAAACCTACAACATTATCTGAGACATGCGTAAATTATTTTCTTACCCGACCCAAGCTTAGCATCAGGAAGAGACTATGGACAAAAATACTTATGGAACTAACTGAGTTAAATGTGCATAAAATATAATATATAATTTGTGTTTTGTGAACCTGGATCATTGAAAAAGTAAAATAAAGGTTAAGCTAATAACAAATTGCAATAATGTCAGGAGACTTAAGCTTTTAAGTTTAAATAATATATTTAATGAATGACATTATGAAATATTATGAATCCCCCATTCCCCTATTGATTAATGATAAAAAATGAGACAATAAAGGCGGATAATAATTACATAAGATTTTTGCAGTCTAAGTCTATTTCTTCCCAACTTCAATAAAATTATTAACTCGAATCCCCTCGATAAAGCACAATTAAAGTAAATTTTTCACAAAGCATTTTCTAATTGCTTTGTGCTTAAAAACAATTTTAAAATATTTCAGACATCTATAACTAACTAAGATATACATATGGGGTTAAAGGATGGACAAAAGAGGCATTATCGAGGAGATCAAGTTGGCAAACAAAGGAAACTTACCAGTATTTAATTTACAGACATAATTTGAATTGGAAAGATATTTTTAAATGAAAATTAACTTTTCACTTACACTGCAATGGAACAATGGACATTTATAACATTTTAACAATGAGGAATAGTGAAGAAAAAATAGGTTAAGTATAAATAGATGACCACACAAAAATTAAATATACATCTAATATTAGTATAATCAAAAACAGTTACATATATATATATATATATATATATATATATATATATATATATATATATATATATATATATATATATATATATATATATATATATATATATATATATATATATATATAAAAAAAATGAAACAGTTAAGAAAGGTATTTATCAAAAGATAAAGTAAGAAATAGTTCATGAGGAGAGATACAGTTACTGTCCTGGTTCCTTGGTCCAGTTCCCTCAATGGTTGTGGCTTGATACATCCATAGAGAGATATTTGTCAGGACAAGGAAATAGAAATATGCAGCATTTTTAATGAAAAGTTACACAGACATGGCACCCAGTTCAGGTTTTTATTTTGGGAATGTTAGGGTATTTTGATGTTTTTTAGGAGGCATCCATCAAATTAATATACTTTTTAACTTGTCGCATGTTGGAACTCATAACAGTGATATTGAGGACAAAAGTTGAATAAATTCAGGAGCAAAATCTGCATGAGTTGAATGGCAAAATCTGCCTAATTAAGGATCAATATTTTCTGTGTTTAGAAACAAAATCTCAGAAAATTACAGCACAGGATCTGCATGAATAAGCATAGGAGACCAGAGACATTTTAAAAAGTAAAAGCTCACCAATCTAGACACAGGATCTGCACAAATCAGCAAAAGAACCAGAGAGAATTCAGTATTTTGTCTTCTTCTTCTTTTTATACCTTTCTGTCAGCTACCCTTCTATTGTTTGCATATAATTTTAGATCTTGATAAGCCCCCCATGCTCCTTTGTTTCAAGGTAACTTTTTCTAAAAATAACTTTTAATTTCTTATTCTAGATTTCTTTATTTAACTTTTGAATTTCTATTAATTAAAAAAGGTCATTTTTAATTTGCCTTGAATGGGCTAACTAATTAAAACATCCATCCATTTAGAAAATCTTGGCAGGCTTATCTTAAAATAAAATCATACACCATATTTTAACAAATTTAAAAAGAAAAATATATTATTATTTCTTTTAACAAATTTTAATATAATATATATATATATATATATATATATATATATATATATATATATATATATATATATATATATATATATATATATAAATTTGATGTCTTATATGTTTCATTAATAAGTCTTAAAAATGAAATTTTAATAGCAATTTAATCTTAGAACAGAATTTATTTAAAAGGAAATATTTTAATGCAAATACAACTTTAAACACCATTAAATAAACAAAATGAACGAATTAATTTTAGCTTTAATGCAAAACCCTGCTGATACTGGACTATAAGCTTAATTAGTCTACAATATTAGTTAAGTTTATAGAGGGCTGTGAAACATGGATCGGACTTCCGGATCCATTGGTTCACATTCCTAGAAAGAAAAGACACTTACACACAGACACACACACACACACACATATATATATATATATATATATATATTGTTGTATATATATATATATATATATATATGATTGTTGTTTGTCATTTATATTTATTTAATTCTGCAAAATACATTTTAAACCATTTAATAAAAACAATAACTTTATTGTTCTATATTATGGTCAAGATTTTATGGGCAAGATAGAAACAGTGTCATCTGTGCATCATCATATCTTCATTCTTATTAATGACATGAGCAAATAATAATTATACAAACATTTTTCTGACTGTTAGTTATAGGAATAAATATACTATGTTTTTTTTTTTTTTATGGATAACATAAATTACCTTTTCAAATTAGTCATCTAAATTATGTCAACAATTAACTAAATTAGTATTCCATCAGTTTATTATATGGTAAACTTCATAGAAAATAACCTTTGTCTTCAAATATTATATTTTATCAAAAGTAATAAAAAGTAATTTAAGACTAAATTTTAAGGCCACTGTTACAAATCAATAATAGTAAGATAATAATTTTCTAAAAAAAGTTATAAAAAATATTTTTTCATCAATCTATTGATGTACATTTTTACTGATTTATCAATTAATTATATATAACTAAACTTTATGTTGCTTTAAAACATCACCAAAAGCTAGTAGTATATTTAGATTACAAAGAGTTTATCTGCCTATATTTTATCTCTTTCTGAAAGATTACTTTATCTTTTATTTCATAGTTATCTTTTTCTGAATAGTGTTTTATATCCTTCAAAGGATTACTGATGAGTCATTTTGCATCTGAATACTTTTATTTCTTAATTAAATATCATTAAATATTGTTACTATCATTTCATTACATTTGAAAATACTTTGTAGTAAATTGAAATATTTCACATTTTTATATACACATAATATTTAGTGAATTAAATGTGAAGGTGTCTTAAACTTCACGTTCTTAGTTCAGAATGCTTGAGTCTGGCTTATTTGTATATAAATGTAAGTAGAGAAGAAGATGGTTCCATATTTTTCTTGTATTTCTGGCTTCTGTTTGTGAATTTAGAGTTCCACATGCAGTCATTATTAAATCTGATTGGCTGTTACATAAGCATTTTTAATGCACATCGGTCAAGGATTTCAGCCTTTCACATTATTATTAATTAAATATTTGAAATACATGCACTCTTCACATACCTGGAGTCTAATTGTAAATATAGGGGATTTGAACTCAGACTTTAAAACACCCTACAACTATCCACACTATCTCAAATCATTGATACATATGACCACACACATGTAGAAAAGATGAATAACTATCAATATACATATTTTGGGCTGAATGACCACTCATCATTTCTTCCAAATTATCACCCCTGCACATATATAAATATGTATATTAATACATATATTGGTGATTATTTATCTTTTCTACATGTGTGTGATCATGTCTATCAGTGGTATGAGATAGTGTGGATAGTTGTAGGATGCATGAAAGTCTGATTTTAAATCCCCTATATTTATTTTTTAATTAATAAAATTTAACAATAACGTTATAATTATATATAGAATGATATTATAATTGCAAATAATATTTTTTCTTTAACTTATATATGTCCAAATGTATTTAAAATCTTTATTTAATCTATTTCTGAAGTGCCTATCTACTAAAATATTTCTAATAAATAAATAATATCAAAATTAAATATTGCATGTACCTGTCATTTATCTGGCAAAAAAGATGGAAAATTGATTCATCATTTTGAAAAAAGTTAATATTTTAAACAATTATGTCATTTGTTTTTAAAACAAACTGTATGATTAAAATATCTTTCAAGAAAATAAAAATATTTGAGTCATATAATTATTAGGTCATATTTTATCTGCTAATGACAATCTGCCTTGTTTCATGTACATTTAAATTTGACAAGAAACATAATGCTTTAAAAATAGAAATATCTCGTTTTATATAACAAATTTAATTAATACAATTAAATTGGGACATTTCTTTATTTGAAATATTTTTTTGAAAAATGAAATCTCACAATTTCTTTAATAATATAAAGTATCAGTTTAATTGGGAATCTGTTTCATGTTTTCATGAATTAATCACATACACATCAAAATTTAGTGTAATGTTTTTTATTTATTTTTCTTTCAAAATTTCTTATTGTTAAAAAAATAATAATGACTTAAGAATGCATGTATTAAGAAAACATACTTATGACTCTTTTCCATGTGTCAAAGCGTTGTTGGAGAAGCGAACCCAGGCCTTACTACTTGGAAAACAGCCATGCTAACAACAAGGCCACCAACGCTTGCCAAACTTACTTATGACTTTATAGAAGATTATACAGTTAATAAAAAAATGTCTAATGTGTAGAGGACTTTCATTCAAAGAACTTGTATGTTTGAACAGCTCTATTTAAGAAGATCTCTGCTTAATGTAATAAAGGAAGATCTTAGAAAATATGCTATAAATACAGTTTGCCTTATGCCCTCTTGTAGATCAATCAATTAAAATAAAAATAACTTGAAAATCAATCATGCTAAGATTGGTAAGTAAAAAAAAATATATAATAGTAATCAAAGGATTTAAATTTCAGTTTTTATCCATTTGTAAGTGCAAAAAATATGTCAAGTTTGCTTAATATAAATTATGCAAGCCATGATTAAAAACAACAGTTATAGTTAAAGAATTGTCAAGACAAAAGATTAATATAGATTATCTTAGTGACACTTTTTTTCAGGGTAAAAATTATAATATGAAAGGTGATTATTTTCTATTACATTTACTGTAAATTCGAATTTACTGTCTTTTAATCCTGGAATACCTAAATATATTTTCAAAAATTTATGATAATAAGTATTATTTTGCTTTATAGTTTTAGTGAATAGCAATATTTTATTAATATAATTTAAAAATGAATTACTTTTTGGGATTTATTAATATAAATATTGATAAGAACTGTAAATGTTGGTCCAAACACATTACAAAGTTATACTAATGATTTAAATAATGATATTCTTTAAATGAGGTTTTGTCTAATGTATGGAACAACTATTACAGAACACTTCATATAATAAAATAATTATAATAAATATTTTGAATACATCCCAATTCATAGAAATGGTGAATTATGAGAATTAAAAATTATGATTTAAAGGTTACTATGATGCAAGCATTTACAATAGCAGATTATTAAATAGATTATAAATTATGATTCTTTAATTAGGTTAATAATAAGTATATTAAGATAAACAATATTACAATGTCATTGTTAAAAAAATATAACTACTTTTAAAAAGCATTATAATTTATGTCAGATTTAAAAAGATTCAAATATTAACTTTGCCAATTTGAATTTTTATACATTTTATGTCACTGAGATATAAAATTTTCTTAAGTATCATAATCTTAATATGACTGTGTTTCACTTAGTTCCAATAGGTGACCAAGGTTATCTTAGCTTAACTTTTTGTTTGAAATTTTCTGATTTAAAAAAAAAATAATAATGATAAAAAATGAAAGTTACCACAGTTAATGAGTAAAATAGGATAATCTTATGTAGTATTATAATAATTGTTAAATATTTACGGGATTATGTCTAAATGTTTCAATAGTGTATGTGAGTTAGTTTGATAAAAGATGTCAGACAATAATATAAATTAAAGGAAATATCAGAAATAGGTGTGAGTTGATAAATAATATTAAATGTATTTTAAAGTAACTATTATGTAATTCATTTTAATGTCTAAATTATAATAATTCGATATTGTAAATAAATGTTTTAAATAATATTAAGTAATAAATTTAAAAGTAATCTATAAGTTTTTATTAAAACAGTGTAGTAATATTTAGTAGATGTAAGTTAGATAGAGTTTCACTTAGAAAGTTATTTTGAATTAAATATTCATTAATATTTTTATTGTTGTAGTTTCAAAAATAACTTTTAACCAATTAGTGTGAGGTCACCCATATGTAAGAATATGTGTTGGCATGCAAGAATAATTTAATTCCAATATTGTTTAAAAAAATAAAGCAAATGAATGAATAAAAATTATTAAAATTAAAAATTTTAAAGTTTAACAGAGAGGAACAACTTTAAATTTTATATTTATTACTATTGTGTTTACAAAATATTGTCTAAGAATATTAGATAATATTTGTTAATAATTAACTTTTGACTTTGCAGCTGTGAGTCACAGGGTTTGATATAGTTAGATCAATTACATCAGTAAATGAATTCTACAGCTGAATTGTCAAAAATGTTAAAGGTTAATAAAAAATGTTTTTATTGGTTTTCAAACTAATAGATACAAGAGTAGGTGTATTAGAGATTATAAGATATAAATATTAATTCAGGATTCATTAAGGGGCTTACTTATTTTTATTTCTATGCATGGTTGGATCCTAAATTTTTCTTTAATAAAAGTTGTAATTTTTTAAAAAAAAAAAAACTTTATTATTTTAAAAGTAAAATTATTTAAAAAAACAACTATTAAAAATTGTCCTGAAGTCAAGGATGGGTGAATTTGAAAGGTAATCTGTTTTCTGACATTCTAATTTCAATTGGAACATGAAATTGTAGTAAAAAAATGTTTAAAGGAAATTTAGCATCTCTTATTTCATGTGCATTCAATCTGTTTATTTTTCTTTATTTGAAAGTAAAAGTAAAATTAAAATACAAATTATTAATTATATATATGACTATAAAATTCTGATGTACTGAACTATTGTAGCTGTAGGATACTTAGTATTTATCCTAATAAATTAGAAATATATGCAAAGAAAAAAGAAATAGATTAAAAGACATTCATAATTTAAAAACATTATAATGAAAATGTGTCAGCTTCTTTGTAAATTACAATTAACTTTAAATTTGATGCTTCACCATTAATTCCTGATATCCACATTTAAATAGGATCTCCCATAATAATGATTGTTTCTAAAAATAAATTTAGAAAAGAAATTATATTACATTAAGGTAAAGAAGAAGTAACTTTGTTTGCAAAGCGTTCTATAATTAAATATCTTTTTTTTTTTTAGTGTGCAACTTTAAACTTTATTTTATATGAGATAGTAATTATCTTATTCTGGAAATTGTTGGACAAAAATATTTTAAGTTATATTTAATTAAGGATGAACTTACAAATAATGATTAACTAAAAGGTTATCATTTATACCTTTACCTGAAATGGAAATAATTTATTTTAGCTAAATGTAAACAGAGGAAAATATGTATTTTAAAATGATAATCCTCATATCTGTCAAATACATCGTAATTTGTTATATTTGCCATTACTTATAAGTAACTTTGTGACAAGTAATCTTAGCTTATATACCAAGGAATGTCTTTAATTATAAAAAAAGTCTACTCTTATGTTTAAAAAGTAAAAAGGAAATTTCTTTAAAAAAAACACATCTTTAAATATTATATAAAAAAAATATTTAAAAAAAAAACTGTATTTAAAAAAATATGTTTGCCTAAAGGAAAATAATGAAATTTAAAATAAAGCCATATATTATTATTATTATTCTGCATTTGATCCCAGGATTATATAAATAAAAGGTACTCAGCTGAATATTTTTTTAATGCCAGCTTATTCTTATTATTTTAATGTTTAAAATTATCTATAAAGATAAAAGAAAGTGAAAGTATTATCTTAAAGAACTATTGAACATTTTCATTTTTTGGAAATCATTGCCATGTTCTATAAATGTTTTGAGTGAAGCTATGAACTTGGAAAGATAAATTAGCCTGAATAAATTATCTAAATATTTTAAATGGAAAAATCATTACAGAGCTGAAATATGACCTTGAGTTACTGTATTATTATTATTTTTATTGTCTGTTTTATTGGATTTAAAAAAATGAAACCATAAAGATATTTATGCTATATATTTTGTGTAACACTTTTTGCATAAATATGTCAAATAAACTAGGGTTATAATTTTAAAGCTTAATGAGTTTATTAGAATGAGCAAATATTTTGCTATTCTTAGGTCAATTTAGTTTATTTATTAAGCATTTCACAAGTGAATATCTATTAGATAATTTCATTTACCAGATTTAAATATCATAGTCTTAGTTTATTATATGTGGAATGTTTCACTCAGTTTTATTTAAAACCAGCCAAAGAAGTTTATCAGAAAGTTTCCATTTATTTGTTTATGAGTGCTGTATTAATAATAACTACAAATATTTTTATATGCATTGAGAATTGATATTCTTGCATTTAATTTGCAATAAAAAGTCCACTAGTCACTATATTTTAGTATTGAATATTTTATTATATGTGCATTGTGCCTTGCCTAGAATTTTATATGCATTTAATTTTAAAGTATTTTTCATAGCAGTCGCTTGACACAGTTTGCTGTGTTGGTTCTTACATTAAATATACATTTTTGTATTTTTTAAACTTCTTAGGAATAACTTAGTTAATTCAGCTGAAGCATATGTTTTGTTATTAGTTAGTATTTGTTAGCCTCATAGAGTTAGGGTTAGTTAATAATTTTGAGTATGTTTTATGAAGTAGACAAGGTCCTCCATCTTTATTGCATTGTATTTCCATGAATTGATAGTGATTGTCCCCTAAGAGGGTTAGTATATTGTATTTTTCCAGTTATGATAATCACATTTACAAGCACTGGAATTCCATGAGAGAGGATCATGCTTTCTTGGTGTGTCTTTCCTGTTCCCAGATGTGCTGAAGACAAGTTCCAGACATCTTAGTTTTTTCCCTCAAAGATAGGTATTTTGGAAAGCCACCACATACTTTTCCAGCTCTGAGGAGCCTATATGTTCTTATATTTTTGCCTATCATTCATGATGACTTAATGCTAATTCCTCCACAGTAGGTGATTTTGCATTTGTTTTAGATTATTCATGACAAGATATGTTTGTTTGAGGAACTTTGTTTCTTCAGGTAGTGATTTCTATTTTAAGGCTCATGGGTATATCAATGATAGAATTCTGTTGATATGATATTTTTATCATCAACAAGCTAAACACTGAGTTCTATTTATTATTAAGTATGTTAAATTATGCAGATGGTATAAGTGGCAATTCACACATACTAATTTTAATATTTCCATCCAGAGTTTGCTGCTGAATTTGTAAGTCTGTTACATCTTTAATTTTAAAACATTGAGGGTTATAGTTTTATGTGGACAAAATTTATTTAAAAGTCTATAACTAATCTCTGATGAATGAATGCACCAAACATCTAATTTAGTTTAATTTTAAAATTAGCTTAGTCTGATTAAAAAATATATCATTAGCTACAATATTAGTTATGTTAGTATAATTACTTGTAGTTTTGAAATATATGCTAAATATGCTTTCTAACTTAGCATTTGTTAGGATTATAAAGTTAAGCTTAGTGTTTCAAATACAAACCTAGTTGTGTGCGTCATTCTGATTACTAGAAGACACCACAGTATTATGAATTATTTTAATTAAAAATTAGAAGTGTGCTTATTGAATACAGGCATTATAATTAAAGTTCAATATTTTAAAATCTCTAATTGTTTAAAAGAGATTGAAATCTAGTATTGAATAACCATTGCCTGCTATTATGTATAATTATATTATTTATTAGTTTATTTATTAGAATAAACCATGTAAAAAAGTTTTAAGAAGAATACTCAAAACAGTAGCTAAAGAAGTTATGTATTCTTATAAACCAAGTAAAGCTATTAAAAAGTCAAAATGCTTGTAATAGGTTCCAGCGCTATATTGGCAATATTTGTATTCCATTTAAATTGTAACACTTTATTATTGTTCTCAATAAACCAACTTATTATTATTTAAAAAGTTTTGTTTTGCTTTTATATGAATATATTATTGTCTTGGGTTCCAAGTTCACAAAATCTTAAGTTTCTAAAGTTTATTAAATCTTCAATTCAAAAGTTTACAAATATATCATAAAGTTAATAAAATATATTTGATATTGGTTTTAAAATTATAAAGTGATGCTAAATTAAGTGACTCTTAGATTGAATCACAATAACAGATAATGGCATTATGCCAGATACTTAATTAAATGTTTAGTTAAAAGTTTATTTTTAAATTATCTGTGCATCTTCTCAAACTAAAGATTATGCAATATGAGATTAAGAATATTAGTATGTCAGAAAAATATTTTTATTTACTATTATTTTAAAAGCTGCACATTATCTTATATTAACTGAACCTTGTTTATCATTATCTGAAACTTTATATGCCTAAAGAATTTTAATCCATCTGCATTTGAAGTCTTGAGTAAGTTGTTTGTGAGTATGGGAAAGGCATAAAAAGTACCCTTGTTCTTTTCTTTACTCGAGTAATGTCTTGAATAATAGGCAATTATTCATTTAAATTTAAATTGATTAATTAAATTTGTGAATTAATATTTTGTTTTTGTTTATTATTCTAAGATTGAACATAATATAGTTATGCTATGGTCAGACAAGATATCACTCATTTGTTTTATTCACCAAGCAATTATTTCTTAGGTAACTTAAACTTTAATTTTGAACAAGAGTTTTAGTTTTAGAAACCCTGAGGTCATTTATTCTTGTTGCCTTGTTAGATATAATTTAGAAAGAGAATATTTTCAATCAAAGTATCATTTATTCTTATTCAGAGTGTATGTGATATGTTGGTAAGACTATTCTAATAACTATTAATTAATGATTTTAAATAATCTTTTGTAAGGTTTAGTTGTAGATTATTAATATGCCATAATGGTTATAGTTGCATTAGTAATGGAATTGGTATTTATCTTATTGTACATCTCTGAATTATCATCATTTTTTTCTTAAATTATATTTTAACCCCACTGAGCCGAATCATTAAGAGTCTCTCATTTCACTTATGTTTATATCATTTTTCATCTCTCTTTCACATCTCTTTAAAATCATTTCATTTCTTCTTCTCCTTCCATCTCTCTTCACTACATACCATTTCTATCTCATTTCATTTTTTTCATCTTTTCTTTTCTCTCTCTCATTTGTGTTCTCTCTACTTTTCCGTTTCTCTCTAATTCCATTTCTAATTAATTTTTATTTTCTTTTTCTTTCTCTTTTCATTTTTACCCACTCTTTTCTCTTTTCATTTCCATTCTCTCTTCTTTTCCTTTTTTTCTTTAACTTCCACCATCATTTCCCTCTCTTCTCTTTTCCTTTTACCCCCTCTTTTTTCACTTCTCATTTCCATCCTCTCTTCTTTTCCTTTTTTTCCTTTCCTTCCACCACCCTTCCCCTCTACTCACTTTTCTTTTTAGTTACAATAATTATATATATATATATATATATATATATATATATATATATATATATATATATATATATATATATATATATATATATATATATATATATATATATATATATATATATAAATTCACTAGAATAAAAACTATATATATATTGTAATGGTATATAATATGTCATTATATTAATTTAAGATTAAAAGAAAAACATTGTAAGTTCGTAAAAAAAAACTAAAGCTAAAAAATTAAAGGGTTGTTAAACATATATATAATCACAGAGATGCAAAACTTTAAAAGTTTCTTTTTTAAATAAAAAAAAAAGTATTTGAACCCACTTTTTTTATAAAAGATCTAAATATAAAATATTTTAGTAAAAAGTAATGTAAGTAAAAATAGAAACAGGTATTAATTAATTCCTGAAATCTCAAAATGGAAATGATTGTCTTATTAATTATCAAAAAGCAAACTAGTCCTTGGGGATCTTATATAATTAAAAAGGCAGATGAGAGATATAGATAAAAATTAAAGATTTTTTTCCACTTTGAAGGAGAATGTCAAATAGAAGCAGAAAACCAATTCTTGGACCCTAATAAAAATGATTGATTATTCAGTGAATCTAGTCGATGTGTCTGTAAGAAAAATATTGAAATTAAAAACAGTTGCAGCTTGATTTTGTGAGAAGGGCGATAAGACACACTTGTCGCCCTCTCTCACTTATTTCAAATGAAGTGACTGTTGAATTATGAATGGTACTGATGCAGAACTGAATAAAATAATACCAGTATTGAACCAGCAAAGGCCACCTTCAGATAAACCATTCTTCAAATAAAGACTTCATTGGAGTTGACACCGGGAACCAGGACTCTTCTACTGTAAGAGATATAACTAAAAAATTGAAAAAAATTAATTAAGAACTTTCAAGATTTGACAAGCTAATCCTATTTTTTTAAATGCACATTAATCTGACTTTTCAAATCAATTATTAATGTTTAATTGTTATACATTTGAGTTTACAAATAATCATTTCCATTTTTTATATATATTTATTGATTAAATTATTAAAATTCACTAAATTTAAGTTGGATATAAATGGCTGTGTAGATTTGTTAATGTTTAATTATGTTTTTTTTAATTTTCATATTTGATTAAAATATATAGATATTCTGAAAATATGATACCTCATATGGAGTATCTAAAATGTATTTATTCAAGTGTATTTTAGGTTATTGGTGTCAATGCAGCATCTTATGATGAATGCCATTGGGTTTCATGTAAATTTCCCTCTGCAATTACATCAATGACTTTATATTTTGATCATTTGTGTTTATTTAACTGAGTAATCTATGTAGCCTATCTATACTCAACATTCTAAAGTCAAATTTTATTAAATGTCCATCTGTAAGAATAATTTAAAACAATAATTTAAATTTAAAAATTAATATTAAAATCTAAAGAAATGTTATTCTTCAATTTTATTTATATGTGCATTAATAAATGTTTTGTGTGTTAATTACTGACAGTGGCTTCTTTTATTTTTTTATATTGAAAATATTTTTAAATAAGAGTTTATATTTTATATATCTCTGTCTCACTGAGCTAGTGACTAGGGCTGATGGTCGGAATAAAATATATATAAAATTTTTGAATTTTAACTTACGTATCTGCCAACTATATAATTTTTTTAGGTTCAAATGGCCTAGTGTTGCCCTGTAGAGTAGATACGGTAAGACTCCATTTTATTCGACCATTATAATTGGCCACCGAACATGGACCAATACACTTTAACTACAAGTATCCTTAGAATTTTAAAAATAAATCACACAAATAACATTTTTTTAAATGAGTATATATTCTTTATATTAACATAAAGTCATAGTTTGAATTTTCTTTTAAAAGTACTGCCACTAAGAAAAATTTCACATATGTAAAGATAAATGCGAGAAATAAAATGTTATAGCTATTATATATATATATTTTTAAAAAATGTCTTATTTAAAATCCAGTAATACTTAAAAGTAGAAGAAAAAAAAACTTGGAAGGTAGGGGGCAGAAATTGAGCTGGTAATAAAGAATCAACAGTCAACATTTTTTTTATCATTATATTTGTGTGTAATTACAGTTTTGTCTTATAAAAAAAAGTTTACTATATAATTGTGTAATGTAATTACTAACACTAAGTAAATTCTTTTTTTAATGTTTTTGTTTTTTGAGGAAGCTTACTGATATGTAATGTTATATAATAGGCCATTACATTAATTTAAGATTAAAAAAAAAACTTTTTAAATTTCTAAATAAAAACCAAGAGCTAAAAAGTTAAAGTGCTGATAAATGTATATATATATATATATATATATATATATATACATTTATCAGCACTTTAAATATATATATATATATATATATATATATATATATATATATATATATATATATATATATATATATATATATATATATATATATATATTTGTACAGATGCAAAACTTTAAAAGTTTCTTTTTTAAATAAAAAAAAATATTTGAACCTACTTTTTTTTATAAAAAAATATAAAAGATCTAAATATAAAATATTTTAGTAAAAAGTAATGTAAGTAAAAATAGAAACAGGTATTAATTAATTCCTGAAATCTCAAAATGGAAATGATTGTGTTATTAATTATAAAAAGCAAACTAGCCCTTGGGGATCTTATATAATTAAAAAGTCACATGAGAGGTATAGATAAAAATTAAAGATTGTTTTCCACTCTAAAGGAGAATGTCCAATAGAAGCAGAAAACTTAATGCTCAGACCCTAATAAAATGATTGATTATTCAGTGAATCTGGTCAATGTGTCTAAAAGAAAAATATTAAACCTAAAAAGAGTTCTAGCTTGATTTTGTGAGAAGAGCAATAAGACACATTTGTCACCCTCTCTCACTTATTTCAAATGAAGTTACTATTGAGTTATGAATGGTACTGTTCCAGACCTGAATAAAATAATACCAGTATTGAACCTGCTAAGGCCACCTTCAGACAGACCGGTCTTCAAATAAAGACTGCATTGAAATTGACACCAGGAACCAGGACTCTTCTATTGTAAGAGATATAACTGAAAAATTAAAAAAAAGTAATTAAGAACTTTCAAGATTTCACAAGCTAAACCTATTTTTTTTAAATGAACTTTAATGTGACTTTTCAAATAAATTATTAATGTTTAATTTTTATACATTTGAGTTTGCTAGTAATAACTTCCATTTTTATATATATTTTTGATTAAATTAAATTTAAGTCGGGTATAGATGGCTGCATAGATTCTTTAATGTTTAATTATGTATTTTAATTTTCATATTTGATTAAAATATATAGATATTCAATAAATATGATACCTCATTTTCAGTATTTAATAATGTATTTATTTGAGTGTCTTTTAAGTTATTGGTGTCAATAAGGCATCTTATGATGAATGCCATCGGGTTTCTTGTATATTTCACTCTGCAAATACATCAATGACTTTATATTTTGATCGTTTATGTTTATTTTGAAATGTTTTTAGCTGAGTAATCTATGTAGCCTATCTATATTCAACATTCTAAAGTAAAATTTTATTAAAATGTCCATCTGTATGTATAGTTTAAAAGAATAATTTAAATTTAAAAATTAATATTAAAATTTAAAGAAATTTTATTCCTCAATTTTATTTATATTTGCGTTAATAAATGTTTTGTGTGTTAATTACTGGCAATAGTTTCTTTTATTTTTTTTTTATATTGAAGATATTTTTAAATAAGAACTTATATTTTATAAATTTCTGCATCTAACTGAGCTAGTGACTTGACAGTCAGAATAAAACTCATGTGTAAAATTTGAATCTTAACCCTCGTATCTGATTACTGTATAAATGTTCTAGATTCAAGTGGCCTAGTGGCACCATGTAGTGCAGATATGGTAAGACTGTTTCCACTTACTTTCTGACTGTTATATATATATATATATATATAACAGTCAGATATATATATATATATATATATATATATACCATTATATATATATATATATATATATATATATATATATATATATTATAACGGAAATGGTTATTTGGATGGTTGATTTATATATTTATACTTTCAATTATATTTTATACTTATTTATTATATTTTATTTTTTTCATGACTTTGATTCTACCTTTCATTTACTTATTCTTATTTGTTTACTATCAGTTTTGCTAACTGAAATATCCCAGTTTAGCCTCCAACTATAATGGATATTGTTTATTTATTTATTTAACCATCGCGGTTACAATGCAAGCAGAGAGCTAATACAGATACAGATTTAACTTCATATCTATACCCTTGACTGAACCCCGAGGCAATACGTACATATTATCTTGGCGTTATTTTTCCTGATCAAAAACCCTCAGCTGCAGAACAAAGCTAACTATTTCAAGAAATTTAACAAATGTCCAGCGTTTGCTATTTATTTTTTATAATTGAGAAATTCTCACAAACAAGCAGCACATGTATATCTTTTAAAATAAGCCTTCCCCTTTAATCACTAAATTACAGTTTGCCCCCTGTTGTAGCTTGGTGATAGGAAAATAAAGCAAGTATATGCAATTTATTAATTAATATGTTTAATAACACTCACTGTTATATAAAAAAATATATGATAATAAAAAAAAAACACATACACTTATATAATCTGTGACTATAATAAAACATAATAAAACAGATCAAATATAAAAGTTATTTTGAAGTCCTATTGGGTAGAGTTCTAAATTTATCAAAATTGTTCCTTGTTTATTTATTTACGAACATTAAAATTTTAAATGCATGCATGCTTTTTACCTAGGTTTTCCTTGTAGTTGTTTCCATGGGTATTTCTTTCAAGAGCTTTTTACCGTCCAGTGGGAGATCATCATTTTTTTTGTAGAGACACTGATTTCCTTCACTGTCGGTTGGATTGATTTTCTCTCTCAGTTTGTGGAATTATTTCTCGTTCCAGTTTTTTCCTTCTTGTCGATTCTTTAGGTAGATTTTTAAGTTGTCAGTCACAGAAGCGGCGGTCTCTCTAGCAGGTCAGGCATAGATTTTACATCATGATTCAGTGGTGAGACGGATTGAATATGAACCCACATCCATTTAACACCACTAGCGACACACTTCTTTCATTTTCTTTGAGCTGTTGCTTCCTCAAAACCTCTACTAGTAATGCCCAAATAATAATTGTAATTCTTTTACTGTCTTTCTTTTGTTCATTGTTTTTTTTTAATTTTTAATTAAGATTTAGAATTCCAACCAATTCTTATCATCATGTTTCTTTATTTAATTAGGGCTGGAATGTAGGTTTTAATTAATTTAGCTGTAATTATAAGCTTTTCCTTGTTATACATTTTCTTTGTCCGAGGAATTTAATTAGTCCAACAGACATTAACACCTATGGTCATATTGGTTTTATATTACATATTACATTTAATTTTTTATTTAAAAGTTTACAATTCATTTTTCACATTTTTGTTCATAATTTATTTTAACTTCTTACAATATAGTTTTTTTAAAAAAAAAAGAGATGCATTTCTATATGCACCCCCCTCCCCTTCTCTTACTATTACAAAAATCCACAGTAATTTTGACATTTGAATTTCAACTTTTTTCTTTTCCTTCTTTTTTTAAAAATTTAGTAGCTAATCCATTTACCTTTATTACATTCTAGTAGCTAATTTATCTAATTTTATTAATAAATATGTAAGTGTGGCAATGACTTTACGTGGCTGTCACATTACCCTCCACCCGCTTTTGAGAATTAAAATCGGGTTGAATCTTAGTCTGAGATGAGAGCTTATTTTAATTCTTTGCTTTTAATCCTTACTTCTGCTTCTATTACATAATTTTCCACTCTATCACTATGAGTGATGATGAGGATGACTGCAGAGAGAAAGCTAAGTAAAACTACACAATTCTTTCTGATTGATTTTAGCTGAACAACCAATTTAATCTCTACGCATACGAGATCATGGTATAACTTAACTCTCTACCAAAAAAAAACATAAAAGGGTTTAAAGCGTGTGAACAGCAGGATATTTATACTGCCTGTTCATCTTGCACAAACAACAAATTCTTATTTCTTTATTTATTTATTTTCTTTATTTCGAGATACTAATTCTTATTATATAATGAGTCCAGGATTCTTACTGGCATTTCATTTAAAAGTTTACCACCGTTAGCCATGAGAATCTACAGTTAGTGAAGAGATGGCTGAATCAAGCTCAAAATATGACCCAAACATAATGCATACCCACCCATATATATGCCTCAATCTGCAACCTCATACACCTATCTGTGATATCTATCATTTAAGTATTATCACTATTGTTCATTTATTTTATTTTATTAATTCTTAACTGGCTCTTTAATGAGCCTAAATGATTCTTATTTCTAATTTTACTTTTATTTATTTGTTAATTATATCTGCATTTATAATTGAAAGATTGTTATGCGAATAAATTATTTATAGATTTCTTTTCCTTTCCCTTTTTTTGTTATTACTTTTATTTACATTTGTCTTGCAGTGCTTGACTGCACCTAAATATGCATTAAGTTTATCATTGATTTTACTCTATGAAGATTATTTTTTTGTTTATTATAGTAACTTTAATTATTTGTCATGAGATGATTTGACCCACCTGTCATATGTTTTTTAAAACAAAATTAACTTTATTTCTCGTGATCCCATGATGGCATTGTTTGATCGCACCAACATATCTGTCCATTTATTTCTTTCAGCTTAGTTTTTGTCTGGAGGCTTCTTATGCCTTTTAGCATACATATTTCCACTTGTGCTTGGAACTGGAGCAATGTTCCAATGTCCTCTAGAGTCGGCTTGCTCATCTGGGTAATTTATATTTGAACCTCTTCCGGTCTGTTTGGACATTTTGGTGCTTTCTGATCTATCAGGAAATGCCTGATTTTCTTCCCAATAATCGCGATGAGGATTGTATTGCATTCTCTCTATGTGCAGATCATTGGGCTGAGGTTTAAGTCCCCGATCCTCCACCTTGTAATTAGGCCTAGTGCTGTCAAACACATTCAAAAACTCAATAACCTGTCCGAGTCCTTCCTTCTGGGACTATAAGCATTTGCTCCACATTATGGGGAAAATTGTGCCTTATTATTCTGATGATTTTCTCATTTTCATCAGCTATAGTCTCTAATTTATCATCTTGTTCCGTTTTCAATTTTTCTACTCCTTGACCTAACGTTTCCAGCTTATCCTTTCCATACTCTATCTCATTATTTACTTTGAACTCAATGCTGTGTTTTACTTTAACGCACTCTCCCAGAATGCACTGCTCTATTTTCCCCAGTAGTTCCTCCTGGTGATTCAACCTTTCATTCGCAACCTTCAACTGGTATGAGTTTTGTTCACATATTTCATTCACTTCTTCAACCTTGTGGCTAAAATTCTTATTTAGTCGTTCGTCTAACTATTCTATCCTCCTACTATTTCTTTCATCTCTTTCCCTCATTTCCATAATCAACCATTGCTGGCCTTCCATTATTTTTGTAAGCATATTCATTATAATACAGCTTTCTATTTTATCTTTATTATCAATCTTCATCTCCATTCCCTTGCTAATTTCTATCTCCCTTTCACTAGCTATTTCTCCAGATGGTTCCATTTGTCTTTGGAGGTTTTTCCTATTTTGCCCACTAGAGCATCCATTTTTGGTTTTGAACTCATGTGCAACAAATCTATTTAACACACACACACACTAATCACTTATATTTTATTCTACGACATTATTATTCTAACTCTCTCCTTATAGGACTATCTTACTTTACTGACTATATTTCATGGAACTAGGTATGTTTGTTCGACTCTCCCCATCCCACTCACTAATCATCACTCACCCATGCCTGCCTTCAAGACCCCTCTGCAACTGTCTCCAATCTTCAACCTAACTTCCCAAATTATATCACGTTCTCTTTCTCTCCTTTTACCCTCTATTATTTTATTTTATTTCTTGCTTTTGTCTACCACCAAGCTATTTTTGATTTGTTTATTAATTATTGCATCAACTATTAATTTTGTTATAATCAAATTCAAATGGGCTGAACTTGTACACGTGAAAATATCCAGGACTGGCCCCCAACTATAATGGAAATGGTTATTTGGATGGTTGATTTATATATTTATACTTTCAATTATATTTTATACTTATTTATTATACTTTATTTTTTTCACAACTTTGATTCGTCCTTTCATTTATTTATTCTTATTTCTTTCCTATCAGTTTTGCTAACCAAAATATCCCAGCTTAGCCTCCAACTATAATGGATATTGTTTATTTATTTATTTAACCATCACAGTTACAATGCAAGCAGAGAGCTAATACAGATACAAATTTAACTTCATATCTATACCCTTGACCAAACCCCAAGGCAATACATACATATTATCTTGGCATTATTTTTCCTGATCAAGAACCCTCAGCTGCAGAACAAAGCTAACTATTTCAAGAAATTTAACAAATGTCCAGCACTTGCTATTTATTTTTTTATAATTGGGAAATTCTCACAAACAAGAAGCACATGGATATCTTTTAAAATAAGCCTTCCCCTTTAATAACTAAATTACAGTTTCCCCCCTGTTGTAGCTTGGTGATAGGAGAATAAAGCAAGTATATGCAATTTACAAATAAATATGTTTAATAATACTCACTGTTATATAAAAAATGCATGATAACAATAATAAAAAACACACACACTTATATAATATGTGGCTATAATAAAACATAATAAAACAGATGAAATATAAAAGTTATTTTGAAGTCCTATTGGGTAGAGTTCTAAATTTATCAAAATTGTTTCTTGTTTATTTGTTTACGAACATTAAAAATTAAAATGCATGTATGCTTTTTACCTAGGTTTTCCTTGTAGTTGTTTCCATGGGTATTTCTTTCAAGAGCTTTTTACCATCCAGTGGGAGGTCATCCCTTTTTTTGTAGAGACAGTGATGTCCTTCACTGTCGGATGGATTGATTTTCTCTCTCAGTTTGTACGGTTATTTCTCATTCTAGTATTTTCCTTCTTGTTGATTATTTAGGTAGATTTTTAAGTTGTCAGTCACAGAAGCGGCAGTCTCTCTAGCAGGTCAGGCATATATCTTACATTGTGAGTCAGTGGTGAGACAGATTGAACACAAACCCATTTCCATTTAACACCACTAGCCACACACTTCTTTCATTTTCTTTGAGCTGTTGCTTCCTCAAAATCTCTACTAGTAATGCCCAGATAATAATTGTAATTTTCTTACTGTCTTTCTTTTGTTCATTGTTTTTTTTTTTTTACATTTTTAATTAAGATTTAGACTTCCAACCAATTCTTATCATCATGTTTCTTTATTTAATTAGTGGCTGGAATGTAGGTTTTATTTAATTTAGCGGTAATTATAAGCTTTTCCTTGTTATACATTTTCTTTGTCTGAGGAATTTAATTAGTCCAACAGACTTTAACACCTATGCCATATTGTTTTTATATTACATATTACATTTAATTTTTTATTTAAAAGTTTACAATTCATTTTTCACATTTTTGTTCATAATTTATTTTAACTTTGTTACAATATAGTTTTTTTTTTTAAAAAAAAAGAGAGAAAGAGACGTATTTCTTTATGCATCCCCCTCCCCTTCTCTTACTATTACAAAAATCCACAGTAATTTCGACATTTGAATATTTTTTTTAAAAAAATTAGTAGCTAATCCATTTACCTTTATTACTTCCTTGTAGCTAATTTATCTAATTTTATTAATAAATATATACGTGTGATGAAAACTTTATGTGGCCATCACTATACATATATATATACAACTCAATTTAAGAATATCAAAATGCAGTAAAATGTACATAAATTATATTATTTTAGAAAAATGTTTGACCATAATTTTGTAGACTTTATCAACTATATAACATTGGATAATCAAATGAGACAACCTTTAACAATACCCATAGTTCAATTCAGATTTCCCACAATGCTGTTATTTTAATATTTGATGACTTTCGATTCATTAACATTTGACGATTTCTTGAAATCAACATAACCTCTTTTATTTTATAAATAATATAAATAGATTACTTAATAACTCTAAAATTCAAAATTCAATGTTTAACCAAAATTCAATTATATATAGATTGATATGTGAATGTGGCTTACAATATATCAGTGAATCTAAGTGTACATTTAAGAAGAGAATAAAAGAACATATGCTTTTATATAATAAAATTCAAAAAGAGAAACAATCCGGAATAAATGTAAATAAACCTTCATCATCTGTTATATTTGATCATAATAAATCTTGTCAATATGGGTTAAAATTTGATTATAAAAATATGACAATTATTCAAATTGAACATTGTCATAATAAACGTAAAATAAAAGAGACTATGTTGATTTCAAGAATTCACCAAATGTTAGTGAATCGCCAGTCATCAAATGTTAAAATAACAGAATTGTGGGAAATCTGAATTGAGCTATGGGTATTCTATAAGGTTGTCTCGTTTTGATTATTCAACGTTATATAGTTCATAAAGACTACAAAGTGTATAGTCGAAAGTACTTCTAAAAATAATATAATTTATGTAAATTTTACTGTATTTTGATTGAATTCATAATATAGATATTATATATAAAATAAAAACTGAAACTTAAATACAGTAATAAATTTAAGTCTAAAATTTTATTATTAACTATGCCGATTTTTCAATTCGGTAATGAACAATCCATTATTCTTTTCACTATAAAAAAACAAAAAAAAAAACATTTTTTCTTCTAAGCAAAATGATATGAAATTTGTTTAAAAAAAGAATTAAAAAAAGATTTGAGAAAGAAATAAAAAATCTTTTTTTTTTCTTTTCTTTTGAGCAAGCTAAGATATTAGTTCATTCAAGTGCCATAGGACACCCACCTTTGCTTTGTAAAGAAAATGGAAAAACAGGACTAACAGTTATCTAAATCTAATCTGGAACAATTTTGAAAGATACTTTCAGTAACATTGAGTGAAATGAAGAAATAGCCTTATTTAATTGACAGCTAAAATTTACTAGACTATTCTTTTCCTAAACAGACTTAATATTTATCAGGAAAAAATACATGATAATTATAATGTTTTTTGTTGAGTCTTATAATTAAAAAAATGATTTGTATATTATTTTAAATAATTTGGAATTGTAATTAATGCATATTATACATATTATTTTGAAAGAAATATAGTTTTTTTTAAAAAAGAAGGAAATGATTATGTAATAACTTCAATTTATGTGTTAAAATTATTATTTTTGAAAAAGTAAATATTATATATCACATATGTATTCTAAGCTTATGAATTTTGTATAAGTTTGTAATTTGAAAAAAAAAAGGTAAAGAAATAACCATAATTAAAAATGCAATGTACATATATAAATTGTCTAAGTCACAAATAACTATAGTTAACAATGTAATTATTTCCATTAGTCTCATTCTTTCATAGTTAAACTAATATTTGATCATAAAAATTGGATTTCATGTAGGTGGATTTATATGTGTCCAGTTCTGTTCAAAGTTTAATAGTTTACATATGTTCACATGAATATGGGAGAAAATATTCCATCAGTTTAATGAGTTAAGGATTGATCACAGAACAAACCCTCCCTGTATAAATTGTAGTTGTATTAAATTAGGTTTAGGACAAAAAAGATAGTATTTATAAGTATTCTATAGAATATTTATTCAGCTATGGTTATGACCAAAAGACCAACCATTTAAATTTATTATGTAAGCAGTTATGTTTAGCATTAGGATCTGAAACACTATTTTTTATGACTTTTGTGATAAAAATGGCATTGATGTCTATTCCATATAGAGCATATGTATGTGTAAGTAAGAGTAGATGTAAATGACAAAGTAAAGTTATATTTATGAATTTATATATGCATTGAGTTATATTTAACACTATTGAAGTCAAGTTAAATGTGTGACAAATATATTCACATACCAATGATGTAGTGTTACTATGATGTCTAAATATTAAAAAAAAATTGTTAAAGAAATAAATTCCATGTCAAATAAATTGGATAATAAAACAAGCCTTTTGGCATCCGTTGATTACTCTGGCTTGCATTGAATGGCAATACATATAGAGAGTTAGTTTTGCCTTTTTTAATAATAGTTATTATCAGGCATAAGAAATAGTGATCCTTCAATGTTTATTATCTTAAAATTTATATCAATGAGAAAGTACACTTGTAAATAAACTAATGTTACATGATTTATTATTTTGTTTATGTTAGATTGCATGGTCTACTTTCATTCATTAGGAAAAAATTATGTTTTCCAATGATTTCTAACAGCATTACAAATGGGGCTGTGTACTGTTTACATTATTATATTGATGTAATATAGTGGATTTGAACACAGATTTTTAAGCTCCCCTCAGCCATGTACTCTACTTTATACAACCAGCTAGAAAGTCTGTATTCAAAGCCCTTATATTACATCTAGACCACATTTATAATGTATACTTATATTTAAAAATATTATATTGAATAAAATATTGTTTAAATAAATTTATGTTAGTATATTTCCTGATTCTTAAAACCAGGTGGTGCTTGTGTAATTTATGAAAATAAATAAATAAATTGAGAAAATGTAAACAAGTCAACAATGGGGCCTGACCATTGCAATATATATATATATATATATATATATATATATATATATATATATATATATATATATATATATATATATATATATATCAAAATAACCGGTCAGAGTAAATTTAACCTTAATGAAAGGGTTAAGGTTCATATAAGTAGGGTTAAACATAGGTATCTTAACTCAGCTTTATATATTCATGAATTGAATACAGGTCATAGAATATTTTTTAACAATGCTTCAGTTATTTTTTATGAAAAGAATGAGTTAAAAAGAAGAATATAGGAGACTTTGATGATAAAACTCCTTGATTCTGAGGCTATCAATCTTATGAAGACTTCTTTTGATATTAAGGGAAGGTGGAATTTGTAGTGAATTATGGGAAGGTTTGTTTGTATATATATATATATATATATATAAATGTTTTCCTTTAGATTGATTTTCACTTGAGAAGGTCTATTTGTAGTAGATGAAACCATGGTGTGTAAGGATTTTGGTAAATTTTTAAAATTTAATCTAGTATTGTATTGTTTTACGGTTTTGCATTTTTATTTTTGCTAGTATAGTGTTAGACAGTTTTGGTTTTCTATTTAGGTATACTATTTAATATTTTGAATAGTGATATATGGATTTGTGAATTTCATATTTTGTTTTGTGTATTTGTATTACTAATTTTATTATTTTGTGCTTTTGTTTAGTATTAATTATTTGTTTGTATTTGCATAGTTATTAATTTTCTTTCAGTATGTGGTAGTTTTTATAAGTTAATTATAGTGTTAGGCAGTTTTGGTTTCCTAATTAGGTATAATATTTAATATTTTGAATAGGGTTTTATAGTTTAGTGAATTTCATATTTTATTTGCTTTGTTTTGTGTATTTGTATTATTAATTTGTATTATTTGTTTATTATTATTTATTCGTTTGTATTTGTATAGTTATTAATTTTCTTTCAGTATGTGGCAGGTTTTGTATGATAATTTTTCTTGTGTAGAAATTTTAGAAATAAAAAAGTTGTTAATATGTCTAATAGAATTGAATCTTTAAAAGCTCAGGTTAATTTTCTTAAGTCTTGTAGGTTTTGCAATGTGTTTCCTAATTCGTGTAATATGAAATTGGATAGGAAATTGGTTTTATTTTCTAATTGCGATTTTATTCTAAATTTTAAAAGATTTATTCTTAAACAATTTATTATGCAGATTATGAGTAGTTTATCTAATTTAATTGATAGTTATAAAATGTTTAGAAGAAAGTTGGATTTTAGAAGTAATTTTAATTATTCTGTTTTAAATTTTTTTTTAAAGTGGTTTAGGAGTAAGTGTGAAATCACTTATAATAATAAGTATTTTAAGAAATTTAAATGGTTGATTGGAAAGGCTGAAAATAAAAGTTTTGTGAAAGGAAAAGAGTTTAGATTTGGGTTTTATAAAAATAGGCCTGATGCTTCATCTGTTTTAAATTTGTCAAATTATGTTTTGAATGTATCTGATTTGGCTATTTTAGCTAAGGGTCCTGGTTTTGTTCCATTTGCTAATAAAAATTTAGTTTTGATTTTGTTTCTGCCATTGAAAGTAATAGTAATATTTCTGATGAAAATAAAATGTCTTTACAGGTTATTTAGAATAGTCAATTACTTAAAAGAGAAAAATTTGTTTTTGCCCCTAAGGAAATTAGTTTTGTTAAAAAAAGATTGAAAGCCAATGATGTAGTATTGTTAAAAGAAGATAAAGGTGGCCGGTTTGTATTGTTAAATAATATTGATTTTAAAATAAAGTTTCTTTAGAATTAAATAATGGAAAATATGCTATTTTAGATTCTGATCCTGGTAAAAAAAATAAAGTCTAAATTAATTAAGATTATGAAAGTTATGGAAAATAAAAAGATTTTTGATAGAGCTACTTATATAAATTGTTACCCTAGTGATTTTGTGGCTCCAAAGGTTTTCTTTAATTTGAAGTCTCATAAAGATAATTTTCCTTTGAGATGTATTTTTGATTTTACAGGAGGAATTGTTGATAAAATATCAAAATTTATTATAAGATATTTTAAGGATTATATAAAATTGGGTCAATTTTGTGTTTCTTCTTCTTTTGAGGCTTTTAAGAAAATAAATGGTTTTGTTTTGGATGATGATTGTGTTTTTGGTAGTTTAGACATTGAAAATATGTATCAATCGGTTAATAGATTAAAAAGTATTGATGTTTTTTTTTCAATTTTAAAAAAAATTAGAATGTTTTTCTGCAGAGAAGATTAAGGTTTTTCATGATTTGCTTTTGCTGTTAGAGAATTCAATGTATTTTATGTCTAATGATGTGTTTTATAAGATTAGAGAAGGTTGGGTTATTGGTTATGTCATTTCTCCATTGATGTGTGCTGTCTATATTGATTATTTGGAGTGTAGTATTATTAATATGTTTTCATGTTCTATTAAATTATTTGTTAGGTATGTTGATGATTGTTTGTTTGCTATTCAGAAATAGAAATTAGAAGAGTTTTTGTGTGCATTGAATGGTCTTGATTCTAGTATTAAGTTTACAATTGAGGGGGGTGGTTTTAATTTTGTAAAATTAAAGTTTTTAGATTTAAATGTTGAGAAGGTTAATGATGTTTTGTTTTGTAGTCATTTTATAAAACCTAAAAATTTGAGAAATATGATTAGGCCTGATAGTTATCAGCCTTTTATACATAAAAAAATGTCTTTGTTGAATTTTTGTTGTCGGAATAGAAAGCTTAATAATTTTAATAATGATGCTGATATTCAGAGAAGTCGATTTGCTGCTGAATATGTAGAATTGGGTTATAATCATGATTTTATTAAAAAAGTGGTATTTAATAATAATGTTTATAGTCGTGATTTGGATGATAAGAATTTTGTTGGTAAGGATGATGATTATATGTCTTTAGCATTTAAAGCATCAATTTATAATTTGGTTTATAGGAATAGTCATTTGTTAGGTGGAATGAAGGTTGCATGGAGGAAAGGTTCTGATTTGAATTCATTACTTAATGGTTCAAAGCAGTCTATTGATAGTAGGTCTATTCCTGGTATTGTTTATAAAATTCCATGTAGTTGTGGTAAATTTTATGTAGGTCAGAGTAAATTTAGCCTTAATGAAAGGGTTAAGGTTCATATAAGTAGGGTTAAACATAGGTATCTTAACTCAGCTTTATATATTCATGAATTGAATACAGGTCATAGAATATTGTTTAACAATGCTTCGGGTATTTTTTATGAAAAGAATGAGTTAAAAAGAAGAATAAAGGAGACTTGATGATAAAACTCTTTGATTCTGAGGCTATCAATCTTATGAAGACTTCTTTTGATATTAAGGGAAGGTGGAATTTGTAGTGAATTATGGGAAGGTTTGTTTGTATATATATATATATATATATATATATATATATATATATATATATATATATATATATATATATATATATATATATATATATATATATATATATATATATATGTGTTTTCCTTTAGATTGATTTTCACTTGAGAAGGTCTATTTGTAGTAGATGAAACCATGGTTGTGTAAGGATTTTGGTAAATTTTTAAAATTTAATCTAGTATTGTATTGTTTTATGGTTTTGCATATATATATATATATATATATATATATATATATATATATATATATATATATATATATATATATATATATATATATATATATATATATATATATATATATATATATATATATATATATTGTACCACATTCTATCCAGTACTGTTCACACTTCATCTGTAAATGGTTGAACTGTGTTTTCATTCTTATTTATAATACATTTATAATCTTATTATAAATATTTGAGAATGATCAGCATGTTCGAGCAAAGTGGAGAATATTATTGATAGCAAAGCTGTCAATACTACCCATGATCAGACCGAGTTATGCAATGCATGACACAATCACATTTCCAGATTGTGACCCACCTCAACTGCTAGATTAAAACACCTACTATCCAAACACTTTATTTGTTTTGGAGTAAACCCCAGGTTCCAGCTAGTTCAGAACTAACATGTTTTGACAGTAGGCCTGTAATTCAGGGCTCAAAAAATATCTTAACTAGCTCAGTCTATTTTTAATTGACTGACAAATAAAGCTTTAAGTTTAAAGACAATTTATTTTAATTAACATTTATTAAACTAATTTTACATATTTTATCCATCTTATTTAATTAATATAACACACACAAATTTTTTATTCACACACTATAATGTCTTATAATAAAGCATTAAATAATATTTGAGATAAAGAATACAATGAAGTCACTGTATACTAACACATGAACACTCATAACATTTTAAACACACATATTAATAGTTTGTCTATGTATGATATACAGTTCTTAAACTTGCCTCTTGAGGCTTTACAATTGTATGGCTACTTTAGAAATAAGAAAATGTTATTACCTAGGATTTTGAACGTGGATACTTCTTGCTGTTTGCTACTTCTAATGAAGTAATTCTAACCAGTTAGATTTAACGTTTTCTTGTGAAGATTTGATGCTTATTATTCCAAGGCATTTTCTTTAAGACAATTAGATATTGAGCAGCTTCAAGTTGTTACGCTGGCATCACATTTATCTGGTAGGTTGGCTGTTTTCATTGGACTTCTGGCTGGAGAAAGTTATATGTTTTCTGAGGTTTTAAAACTGAATTCTTAACTCTGGACACACAATAAACTGACTGATATAACTCACTGATAGATTGTACTGAAGTGTTATCTCGAGTGCAACTAAAATGCAACTCATACTCAACTAACTCAACTCAAAATCAACTAACTGTACGATAAAAAATTGACTATTTATAAATATGATGTGTTGTCATTTTGAAATCCCCCAGCTATATCTGTTGTTGAAATTCCTTTGATAATATTTTAATTATGTGTTTTTAGAGATCATTTAATTAGTAGCCATGCAAACATGTTGTTTTTACACTTTTAATTACTAGGTATCACTGTGTGTTTTTTCAAATTTTTAACTTTCATTTATTTTTAGTATTTAATATGCATACATATATTTACAGTCACATGCACATATATAATTTAAGACCAACTCACTATTCAGTTTTAAGATGACTTTTTTTTCATTTCTTTAACTTAAATAAAAAAGATTTATGTTTTTAAACTTTTAACTTATATTTCAATTAACAATAATAATAATAACAACAAACTCTTTACTTCTTTTATAAAACTTTTAGACTTTTAATTTTACGTTTTCTTTGATGAAAGATTATTATCTTAATATTTTTTTAAATAAAATTATGTGCCAACACAGTGTTGATACATTACACTGCCCTCTGTTTGTGAGTAAAATGAGTCATTTTTGACCATTTTATCTCTGGTAACTTTAGTTCTTACTTTTAAATATTTATAAATTTTCCAAGTTTGTTTTTTAATATATTTTACTTTACATGCTAAGGGCAATCTTCAATTATACTTTACATATTTTGATGCTGGCAACATTGCTTACAATGAACTTAGTCCTGGATAGTGACCACGAGGACAGCACTTTTTTATGATGGAAGGATCTTTGAAAATGAGGCGGATGCTTATTCACTGGCTTATACTGACTTACATATATGAAAAATGATGCTTCAGGTGCCAGTTCTCTTGATTGCACTTTGATAAAGAAATGGTCACTGTGAATAGCAGGATTCATCACATGTCCATTTCATCTTATGCATTGGAAACAAGGTACGAGATATGGGGATTCTCCCATGAAAAAGTGATTTACCACTTGCTCCAGTTGTTCCCAGTGTGCATTGTAAAAGAGGAATAATCTCTGATAGGTGCATTACAGGTGCTAAATTTTATCCAGTCAATAGTTTTCACTTATCCTTATCTAAAACTTATTTCAATACTAGCCTCATTCCCTTTAGATTCAAAACCATATACATTCCTAATATAACTTAGATTGACTTTATTTATTAACCATTACTATATTATTTTTAATCTATTACAATCATTATTTTAATTATTTATTTATATTACAATATTATTTTCAAACCATTCTGAACATTGTTTTAAAAATTTATTTATATTAGTCTTACGATATTATTTTTTAAACCATTTATTTAAATTCTTATTAACATGCGTGTATTCAGAAACTATTTTATTTTATTACGATACTTTATTATACAGATATTTTCTTTGACTTAATTACTTTAAACCATTTATTTTATTCATTTATTTAATCATATACATATCACTTTTAAATCATTCATTGGACCTATTTATTTAACTTGATTTTTTTGATTTTTTTTTTTAATATTTGAACTGTTTATTTACGAGCATTTCTTTTTAATTAATATGTGCATGGAGAAAAAATATTATTCAATGAAGCCTCCTTGTTATTATTTTATGACAATTTATCATTTTATATAGTGAAATTTTGATTCAGGCTTAGTATCTACATCAAAATAATTATATTCAACTCATAGTCCATTTCTGGTTCTTATTGTTTCCGTTTACTTTACTATTCTGCCTGATTATTAACTTTTAAACTATGTCAGGCTGTTCCTTCTTTCTTTCTATTAATTCACTAACATAAATTATATTCCATATCCTCATGTCTATCCCTTGATTAAAATTTGTTGCTTTATCTCTTTGTACGTTCTGTTCTATTTTCTGCTTTATAGATTAGAAAACCTTTAAACTTTGCAAACCTCCATAATTTTCCTAACTGTGAATATTTTTTCCTATTCTTTCTCTTCATTTTAACCCTATGCTTAAGACAAACTTTTAACTTAATCTTTTTAAATTTTTGTGAAAACTTTTCTACACTATCTTCTACCTTGAACTTATTTCTCTTTTCTTCCCTCCGCCCACACTTTCTGTCTTAGCACTATCCTGTTCTGCTTTAATTTCTATCTCTTTCATGACTTCAACTTCTTTACTTTCTTTGACAAAATTTACTTCTTTGATCTCTTACTTTATCTATCCCTGACCTGTTATTTCACGTCTTATTTCTCTTATTTGTCTGACTTCCTTCATTTCTCTAATAATTTCTTCTTTGAACTTTTGCTGACCTTGATTCATTTCTCATATTTCAACTTTGAGTTCTTGTTGACTGTTCTTAAATTCATGCATCATTTCCATCATCATCTGTGTCTCAGATATGTCTTCCTATTCTATTTCCTCCATTTTTGCAACAATATATATTATATATATATTTTGACTAAATTTAAATACGAGCTGTTTATTATTTTTTACCAAGAACATATGACCAACTCCACCCCCTTGGCTTTTTCTCCACCCATTCTTAATGATTTAGCTCCACCCAAAATATCTAACTGTCTTCAATTTAAAAGAATAATTTATTTTAAATAGCCTAAATCTCAAAATCTCTTTTCATTTAAAGAAAAAAAAAGATTTTGGTCAATTTTTTTTTTTTTAAAATTAAACCACTAAACATACATAATTTACCTTTCTTAAAAAAAATTTCAAATAAGAAACAAAGTATTTAATTACTATTGTTTTTTTAGGTCCAGCCCCAAAAATCACCAAAATGACAAATCCAAGAAGCAAGAAGATGGCTCGTATTAGCAACATTCTGAATGGTGACAATATAATGATCATCATATTTGATTAATAAAGCCGAAATTATATAATAGATGCTTAACATAATGACCTGATCATATCAGATTAAAATCAAACTTACTTGGAGCATATGTGCCTAAATGCAATTATATAATCACAGTAATAATACCCTTTATATCATGCTCTTTCTGAACACTATTATAAATTATGAGATTTAAATTAGAATATATTTATTTTATTTTTTTTATGAATCTTCCATAAAACATTAATAAATGTGACCAATATGAATCGATAATTTAGTATAACTTAAATAAAATAGCCAGGAGCTTAGATTATAAATTGAGCTAATAATATTACTCAGCCATTGGTAAAATCATATCAAGCATTAATAAATGTTTCAACTCGATAACTAATAGAACCATTATTAATTTAGTTCTAACAGGCAATGCTTAGGCTATAAAATTTAATGCAATATTACTTTCATAGGGTAAGTTTAAACAAAGAATATTATTATCGAATTGAAAGTATTATTGGCATATTATCTCCAATAAATGACAAAAATCATTAAATTAAATACAATTAAAATTAGTTAAATTACACCACTATAGAAGGAGAAAGAAATTTAACAAGATATTAATTTTAAAACTAGAGATATAAGAGAATAACGAATTACTATAACAAAATTTAATGCATTATAAAGTGAATAGAGAAATTTCAGGCAGTAGTTAACTTAAATCATGATTTGAAGTATAGTTCATGAACAGACCAGAAAGTTGCGATTTATAAAATAAAAGATTACCAGTCCTTCCATGGCTCACCCATTGATACAGGAAGATAGAGTTTGGCTGGATTTAGGAAACAACATAGGTGCACACATGATTCACATACAATTTATTTATAGATTAGGTTCCTTTTGGAGTTTAGGCAGCTTACTGATAAGTAATGAAATGTTCTCTCTTAGCAGTAACATTTTGAAGATTTGTATGAGAACTCTGGGATCCAGCAATCAGATTCCTGAAAATACTATTAAAATTCAAAATTAAAAAAGATGAAGTTTATGGTGGCAACTCTTTTTAAATTAATAGTAATAACTCCCTTATAGAAACTTTTCAGGGTTATTTATACTTTTTTCTATGTTTTCTCACCCATTCTCATTTTCATGCCTTAAGGCTAAAGCTATTACATTATTACAATGCAAAATTGTCTCTAATTTATTTTTGATTCATTCCTCCAATAAGACTTTAAAATCCATTAACTTTGAAATCATTTTCTATTTAGAAAATAAATTTGTAAAATCTGAACAAACAATTTTAATTTAGCACCATCCTTAAAGTTTTAACTTATCATTTAACTAATTATTAAAAGATTCCATAGTGTCTCTGGGAAAGGATGTTCTGAAAGCTTAGCGAAAGAATGTATCTTTTAATAATATAACTTTGAACAAATTGGTAAAATATGAAATAAAACATTCTGATATAATGAAACTTTATAATGATTATATATTTAACTATTTACAAATATATACATACAATCTACATAATTGAAATATATATATTTTATAAATATTTTATCATGAGTCAATTAATAACAATAACAGATTTAAACATAAGATAATTAACCTCAATAAATGCTTAAATAATAACCTAAGTTTTAACTGAAACTATTGTATATTGAAGATACAATAAAGTCTCATCACATTTGGAAATATTCATTATTACTGACAGTGTTTAAACTAGGTTAAATGTGGGTTCGCATGAATCTAGGATTGAACTTAAATTGGACCAATTCAATATATATATATATATAAATAACAAAAACAAGTTATAAATCACGTAACTTGCTATCGCTTGCATTTATGATCAATAGATGGAGCTTTACCAAAACCTCCGAACAAATGTATTTTTGTTGACATAAACATCAAAAGAGTCAGAATTCACTATCTCTTTCATTTGCACCACCTTCAGATCAGCTGATTTCAAGCTAATTTGCTATCATCAATGAAGGGTAGGGGCCAGAAACTATATCTAAATACTAACTCCAAGCGTTTATGCAACAAGTTCCTATCAATTTGCAAACATGTATTCAAACCCAGCCTAACATATATATATATATATATATATATATATTATATATATATATATATATATATATATATATATATATATATATATATATATATATATATATATATATATATATATATATATATATATATATCAAATACTGTCTAATACTATAATAGTAATAATAAAGAAAATGAACATTTATATAACATTGCAGTACTAGTCAAAAAGTAAACATTACCTAAATTCTTCCACAACTTTGGGTTCATCTATTAACAAATAAATCTTTGAAAAGTTCGTATTTTATTATATATATATATATATATATATATATATATAACTATATATAAGCTATATATATATATATATATATATATATATATATATATATATATATATAAAATTAAGAGCGTGCTAATAGCTCTAAACAAGCTTTTTTTTTATTTATGATAAATGCTACTACAAGAGAAGGCATTCAAATCATTTTTATTTTAAATGGTCCCCATCCCCAGACCGGTTTCGACCTATGGGTCTCTTCAGTGAGGAGTTGGGACATTAGATCTAAAAAACCAACTCAAGCAAAGCATTTATCTAAAAGATAATTGTTAGAAGAAGATCTGAAACTTTTAGACATCTACATATATATATATATATATATATATATATATATATATATATATATATATATATATATATCACTTATTATTCAACATTAGTTTAAATGATACTACTATATAAATATAATCTTATTTTATTATATGTCATATAAAGTAATTAATGACTTATTTATATATGTGTTGACATCTTATTATGATATATTGAACTCAGCTTTACCTTGTAGTCTATTTATCAATCTCCAACTTTTTAAATATATTTCCACAGTTTGATGTGTGTTCTCATAATATGTTTCTAGTAGCATTATTTTAAATAGTTTACCACTTAAATAATGAAAACAAAATATTTGTTTTTAAAAATAGCAATAATCATTAATTATAGTTTGTTTTTTTTTAAATTATAATGTTTTTTTTTTTTTTTATTTCACAGCAGATTACATTCGCACTTCAAAATAATAATATCAGACTTTTTTAAAAAAATAATTATTCACTTTTACTAGAATATGTATAATCATTATTAAAGTATTCTCTATCCTTCTTTACCAGTTCTGCTTTAATAATCTCAATAAATGTTTTCCATGGATTTCACAGTTTGACGAAAACAACTGGAGACGTTAATTAATTTGAAATGCAGCAATCAAACAATCTTTTAGAAAAGAAAAAAAAATATTATAGTGAAAAAAAAAACAATTTGTAAGCTATTAACATTACAAATTTAATATTCATACCACATACACTTTTTTTGTTAACTGACTAGCATTTTATATATTTGTCTACAGATATAAAATGCTTTTCTGGGTTGTAAGATAATATATTAACAAGTTTTCGAAACTGTTATTAGCTATAGTCTTTTTTTAAATTAATTGTATATATATATAATAAAATATGTATTTACTGTTAGTACTAATATTTATGACAAATTCATCCCTACTTTTTATTGTTTTAATTAAATATATTATTAATTTAGTGTATTAATATTGAAAGACCAAAGTATATTTAAAAAGATGTAATAATAAATGGTAAAAGTATTTGTCTTTTATAATTTATTATGGATAATTTGCATAAAAATTATTACGATAATTTTAATACTAATCTATCATTCTTCTCCTCCCCCTCTATCATTATTTATAATAATTCAACTAAAGAAACTACATTTTACTTGGGATGGCCAAAGCATTATTTCAGTTATGTTTTTCCACTTATCATCAACTATTTCAAAACTTTAAATTTGTTTATTGTATTAATCTTTAAATGTCACAGATGACATTCTTTTACAGTAATATATATATATATATATATATATATATATATATTACTGTAAAAGAAAAAGATGAAAATGTGCGTGTGTGTGTATATATATATATATATATATACACACACACGCACATTTTCATCTTTTTAATAAAGTTACCTTCTCAGTTAAGAATTTACCATTCTTGGATTCAATAATGGATGCATTTTACAAATTCTTTTTTTTACCTGTGAAGTTTTATTCTAACAGCTAAAGTCTCTATACAGTAATGCCACTCAGTGAAAGCCAGGGTAATCAGTGAATGCAAAAAGGCTTGTGCTTAATATCTCTATCTAGTACATGCTCATTTAATATTCCCAGATTAGTTTCTAGCTTGTTGCTTCATCAGTGAATAGCTTTGGATCTAAGAGCATTGCAGCTAGATCATAGGATTTAATGCAACCCTCCAGCATTCATTTATTTTATTTTATTAAACTACAAAACTATGAGTCTAAAATTGAAAACACAATAATATTTTTAATTCAAGCTCAAAAGCTTATCTAGCATATAAGTCTGAACTCCAGTCAGTACCAATACATTTTGGTGTCTTTGGTTTTTTAATAACCATATATACCATTATCCTATTACAAATGATTGGTATAAAGCTTTTAACATCACATTTCACCATTTCTTATGTGTCCTCATAACTGTTATTAAAACAGGCAAAACTCTCCATATAGTAGTGCCACTCAGTGCAAGCCAAAGTAATCAATGGATACCAAAAGGCCTGTCATAAAATCTTTATCTAATGCCTACTCAATCAATATCCCATAATAATTCTAGCTTGCACCTTTTTTTCTGAGAGTACTGCACCTACATCTTATGATCTAATGATGGTGACTAGTTTCTAGTTTGTGGCCTTGGATATAAGAGCACTACACCTATATCTTAGTATTTAATGGTGGATGGTTGCATTAGATCCTAAGATCTAGGTTTAGTACTCTGAGATCTATGGCTCCTCAATGATAAAATTCACAATCTAGAAACTAGACTAGAGATATTGCATGAGTAGACCCTAGATATAAATTTTATGCACAAACCTTCTGGCATGCATTGATTGCTATAGGCACTGATGGAACTACTATATGAAGAGTTTTGCATGTTTTAATAACAATTATGAGCAAACATAAAAAATGATGATCATGTGATATTTTATTCTACTATTAATTAAATGATAATTAAAAATATACCTACTTTCAAATTCATATTTTATTCATGTTTTTATTAATGTATATGGTTCTTAGGCTGCAGAAAGGAGTTTGCTATTAACTGAAAGGACATCCTTTGATTCCTCTTGGAAGCCTTAAAGGAACCAAGTGGGGAAAATTCCTAATGTCCACTCTGTACATTCTTGTCATTGCAGAAATTATTACTATGTCATTACTCATATAGTATATAAACATGGATGGGTTGCTCACAAACATGCATTAGCCAGCATGTTGAGTTTATTGGCTTTTATGTCTGAGTTTAAAAATATTGTTTCTAATATAAACAATTATGACACAAAAAAATAAATCATGGCCCTTATTCCCAGGAAGCTGTAAAGTCACAAACCAAGGCAGCAGTTGGTGGCTGAAGGGAGAAGGTGCTAAGAATCCCCTGATTCTGTACTCAGGCTGCCATTTGATGATGACTTTTTATTTAGATACTTACAACTGCAGATCACTTTCAAGTGAAGGAAGATTGCAAGAGTTAGAAGAAAAACTTTCTTATTTTAAATGGGACATTATTGGACTTTGTGAAGTTAGAAGAAAAGGTGAAGAAACAATTGATTTAAAAAGTGGACATATATTCTATTATAAAGGTACAAATATTGGAAATGCAAGTGGAGTAGGATTCATTATAAATAAAAAAATGGAAGAATAACATTGTGGAGATTGATGGTGTATCAGACAGAGTGGCAAGATTAGTTTTACAACTTAATAGCAGATACAAAATGCAGATAATTTAGCCTTATGCCCCAACAAGTTCTCATAATGATGAAGTAGTAGAAGATTATTAGATGCATGAACAAATGGCTTTTGATATGAGTAAACAACATTTTAAAAATGTAATGGGAGACTTTAATGCTAGAATTGGTAAACAAATGAAAGACAAAAATGCTGTAGGTAATTTTGGTTATGGTAAAAGAAATGAGAGAGGACATAAACTTGTGGAGTTTGCAAAAAGAAAAAACTTTATATTATGAATACTTTTTTTGAAAAAAATGTTAAAAGTAAATGGACATAAAAGCATCCAAATGAAGGTACTGTAGAATTAGATTATATTTTGACTAACAGAAAATACATATTTTAAGATTGTAATGCTCTTAATAAATTTAACACATGAAGTGATCATCGATTAGTAAGATGTAAGATACATGTTAATGCAAAACTAGAGACACAAAAATTATTAAGAAAAACAAAATTTACTGTTGATATTCCTAATCTTCAGAAACATTCTAATGAATTTAAATTAGAACTTACAAATCAGTTTCAAGTGTTAGTAGATTTTGAACATGATTCACATTTGAATGACATTAACAGTAAAATAACTGATATACATTTAAAAACTGGAACAAAGATAGCTGGTAGAAAAAAGGAGCAATTGACCAATAAAATTTTTACTGAGACTAGAGAATTTATGAAGAAAAGAAGGAATATTAGGATTTACAACAATGATGCATTAAAAAAAATTGAATATGTCGAATTTTGTAAAATGGTGTGGAAAAGAGTTGATAATGATATAAGAAAGTATAATTGTGAACTAGCAAGGAAAGCTGTAGAAGAGAATTAAAGTCTAAAGAGTGTAAAATAACATGTTGGTATTGGTAGGAAATTTATATCTGCAATAACAAAAAAAGATGGCATTATTACTAAAGAGAGAGATGACATCATGAAATGTGTAGATTACTTCTATCAAAAATTATATAGTAATAAAAAACAAGTGCCTCCTATACTTATAATATCTTCCGAATTGCCCAGAATTTTGAATGACGAAGTGAGACATGCAATTAAATTTATGAAGAAAGGGAAGGCTCCAGGTAATGATGGAATTATAATTGATATATTAAAAGAAGCAGGTGAGGAAATACATTTTTTTAGCAAAGTTATAAATCAAATGTCTAAATGATAAAGATGTACCAGATGATTGGAAGAATGCAGTATTAATATTAATATTTAAAAAAGGTGATAAAGAAGATATTAGAAATTACAGACTTATCAGTCTTTTATAAGTTTTATACAAAATGTTTATTAAGATAATTGCAACTCGTCTACAGAAAACAATGGATTTCCATCAACCAAAAGAACAAGCTGGATTTAAAAGTGGATTTAGTACAGTAGATCAGATCCAGGTATTGAGAGAAGTTATAGAAAAGATAAATGAATATGATTTACCATTATGTTTAGGTTTTGTAGATTATGAAAAGGCATTTGATTCTATAAATATTTCTTCAGTGATTACAGTATTGAATCATGAAAGTGTAGATCCAGGATATTGTCATATTTTAAAGAATATTTATAAAAATGCAACAACAACAATTAGATTACATAATGATAGTAGAAAAAAATCAACATTGAAAAGGGTGTAATACAGGGTTACTCCATATCTCCAAAACTGTTTAAAGCAGTGCTGCAAAAAGTATTTTGTGGATTGAAATGGGAAGCTAAAGGAGTGAATGTAAATGGAGATTATTTAAGTCATTTAGATTTGGCAGATGATGTAGTTGTTTTTGCAAATTATGCTTTAGAGTTACAGTACATGTTGCAGAAGCTATCAGATGAAAGTAAGAAAGCAGGACTAAGCTAAAAAACTAAAGTAATGTTTAATAGATTTTCTCAAAATATGAAAATAAAGATTGATTATGATGAGTTAGAAGAAGTTAACAGTTACAAATACTTTGGTCAGATTATTAATACAGATGGAAACATAATGGATGAAATTAATCATAGAATTAAACTTGGTTGGAGTGCTTTTGGTAGAAATAACTTGATACTGAAAGGAAATATGCCTATGTGTTTGAAAGGAAGGTTTTTAATAAATGTGTTTTTTCAGTTCTTACTTATGGATCTGGGACTTGGACACTTAATAGAAGAGCAATACAGAGACTTCAAATCACTCAAAGAAGTATGGAGAGATGTATGTTGGGAGTAACAAGAAGAGATCGAAAATGCAATGTATGGGTAAGAAAACAAATAGGTGTTACTGACCTCATTAAACAAATTAAAAGACTGAAGTGGAGTTGGGCTGGATATATTACTAGAAGAGATGATAATAGATGGCCAATTGAAATTTTTAACTGGATTCCAAAAGATTGTAAAAGAACCAGAAAGAGACCACATGTGAGTTGGATGGATGAAATAAGAAAATGTGCAGGGGTGATGTGGAGAAGAGAAGAAAAAGATAGGGAAAGATGGATTGTTCTTGGAGTGACCTTCATCCTGCAGTGGATTGATAATGGTTGACGATGATGATATGGTTTTTAGCTCAAACTGTTTTCAATATCTTCATTCCTTTTATAACTTTTTGTTTTACATTTTCATTTGTTTTACAATTTTTATTTAAAACTACATTATTATTTTACTTACTAATATTTTATTGTATATATTGAATTTGAAAAAACCTTTTAAAAATTATTTTAATTTATTAATATGCTATGTTTATTAAATAGTTAATGTTATTTGATTTCAATTATAAAAAAATTCTAAAACGAATTGTTTCTTATGATTGTATATTTAGATATAAGTTCTAACTTATAATGTTGCATTTACATCTGATTTAAAATTAAAATTGAATTCTATTTCAGAATTTGTAAAAATATTTTTTATTGAATTTCCATGCTATAACTATAATTGGTTTATCATTTTATTCTCAACATTTATCTGACGATGAAAATGGCTGCATAGATTTTTATTCAACTGCACATAAAAATTGATCTGCTATTTTCTCCCATATATATTTAATGTTATACTTTATATATATATATATATATATATATATATAACATAATGTTATACTTTATATATATATATATATATAATTAGATACCTACCAGTAACCACCTAAACATTCACAGTAAATATAATAATCAATATTTCTGACTGCTGTCAAGGCAACCTTCACACCTTTCAATAGCAAGAATGGAAATTCATTCTTACTAATGGTCCATTGAATATATATGGACACTTAAAGCTTGCAACTTGACTACAGAGAATGAAATATTGATACAATGAAGTTTAAATAAACCTTTTTAAACATGAAATAAACATGTCACTGTTTGCCATACTAATAAATAGTCAATTACAACTGTACAAACTGCAATACTTTTAAATTGCCAATGTATTATTTAGAAATAATAAGCGAAATAGTGCCTAAAGCTAATCTTAGATAATGATGTAATTAGATACCAACCAGTAACCACCTAAACATTCACAGTAAATATAGTAATCAATATTTGTCACTGTTGTCAAGGCTACCTTCACACCTTTTAATAGCAAGAATGGATATATATATATATATATAATTTGTATACACGTCGGTCTCGTTTTACGCGGACTTATTTAACACGATTTTGAAGTTACACGATTCATGTTTCACCGGAAGTGTGTTAAATAAGTCCGCGTAAAAAGAGACCCACGTGTATGAAGTCTGATAATGCGCTATTACCTTAAATAATAAATTTTGTGCACTTACGTTATATTGAATGTAATAGCACATTATTGGTATTCAAATTTCATCTTAGTAATTTCAATATTTTCAGTACTTTATAATAGTAAGCTTTTATGCAATAATGAAATTAAAATCATAATTTCTACATTTTATGTATACCCACATTAAAATTTACAAGATTATAATGTACATTTGTTCAAACATTGTGCATGTTAATTTTTTATTTTAAATCACATTCTGTTTTTGCTTTTTAAAAAAAGAACGTAATCAATTATTAATCATTTAGTCTCCACAAGTTTATTTTTAAAAGATCAGTAATAGCAGTGGGCACAATTAAAAATTAAAATCTGATTTTTAATTGTAATTGACAATTTAAAAAATTACTTATGGGCAACTTAAAATTAATGTGAAATTTGATTTTTAAACCGAATTGAAAATTAAAGACAAAAATAAGAATTTAATTTTTAGTTGTTAGTTTCATAAACAATTAATAAAATCATTGTCTCAAAGATTAATTACTAATTATGTTGTCACCAGAAAACCACTGTTACAACATGAGTGTGAAGTAGGCACTAGTTGTTTGCAAATAAACGTGCTTGTAAATTATGCATAAAAATATATTATTTTGAATAAAATTAAATATTATAGTTAAAAAAAGTTTGTCTTGTATCAATTTTTTTCAAATTTGAAATTTTTTATTAGTCATATTTTATTTCCTTATTTTTTTTGCGTGAATTTTAAAATAATTTTACATTGGTGCTTTGCTTTTATGCGAATTTTGAAAAAATCACAGACCGCATCCCCCCTTTTTTCATGTAAGTTACGTCTATTTTTGTGCGATTTTGTTTGCCTGTGTTTTCTGAGGAACCTATCTATCGCGTAAAATGGGACCCAGGTATAATTGTAGAATTTTTTATGAACTTTTATGCCAAAATGTTTGATGCAAACATTAAACAATATTAATAATTGACAAGATCATCAGCCTATAAATTAGTTGCATTATTCACAAAACATTTGCTAATAAATAATAGGAAAATAAATATAATCAATAATTATAAAAAAAAAAGAATATTATTGTTATATATCATATAACAAGAAATAATAAAAAATGTGTTTTTTATTAAAGAAAAAAATAACAATTCAGTATATATCCTGGTTATGGTAATATACATAAATGATAATAAATGTATAATAATTAAGTAAACATTAAAAGTGTTGTTATAAGACATATAGCAAAAATTGATTCATTACAACCATTATGTTAAAAATTGACTGTAATTGTAATTTTCGAAAAAAGTAGTATATTGGCATAAAATTTAAATGCTACTTATAATGAAAAAAATATTCTTGCAATAATTATGTGTATATATATATATATATATATATATATATATATATATATATATATATATATATATATATATATATATATATATATATTATGCTACATGTGGCTGCTGGGTGATGCTGCAGTATCATCGACAAGCCGCATGAAGCATGCAAGTGTTTAAAAAAATTAAATAATTGCTGAAATCATTGATGGAACAAAAAAAAAATGCAGAAATCATCTATGGAACAAAGCAAAAAATGAAATCATCGATGGAACAAATAATAAAACAAAATCTTTGAAATCATCAATAGACCAATAAATAAAAAAATCCCTGGAATCATCAATGGATCAAAAATACAAATTCCCTGATATCATCCATGTAACAAAAACTGTATTAAAAAAACTGAAATCGTTGACATCCCCCTTTCAATAAAAAAGAATTTCTATCCAAAAGAAGCTAAAATTGACAAATTACAATGAGTAAATTGCACAATTTCTTCAAAAGTACAAATTAAAAAACAAAAAAGTCTATGGCATTCAAATTACCAGAAAAACCTTAAAACTATATGTCTAAAAAATGAACAATGGCAGATGGGGCTTTATTAAAATGATGTGATAGTTACCAAAGCAGAATTTCATCAATATTTAGCTTTCAAAATTTGCAAATATGCATCTGTGATTCCAAACCATTGATTATATAAAATAAAAAAAACTTTACACCAGAGATTCTATTTATGAAATTAATTATACTCTGCTTTGAAATAAATCAAATGTAAAACCAACCACTTCCAAATGAAGAATTTCTAACTAAAAGTAGCTGAAATGGACAAATTGAAATGACTAAATGACACAATTCCTTTTAAAATACAAATTAAGAAACAAAACAAGAAAACTCTCTGGAATTCAAATTACAACAAAAACAGAAAAACTATAATGGTAATGTCTGAAAAAATAATTAAGCCTCATTATCTGATAATGGGGGTTGGTGTACTTTTCAAAAAAATATGCTAAATGTCATCTTTATTTAAAGAAATAAAAAACTTTCAAGATTTGCAAATATGCCTGTGTGATCAGAATTCAAAGCAGGGATTTATGTATGATGAACAGCAGTAAAACATTAGATCAGAGAGGTTCTAATTGTTTATCAAATTAATCATTCTCTGATTTCAAATTATGGAAAGGCATCAAACATCAGTACTTTTCAAAATGATTATAAAGCAGTGATTAATACATATTAAAAAGCAATACTAAATGTACATGGAAACTTATATTTATCAAATTAATTATACTCTGCTTTGAAATTATGGAAAATCATTTAAATATTTAAAAAATAGATTTATAGAAATCTTCAAGGAATATTATTACCCCATTTTTTTCAAGGCTGATTTGTAGCAGGTTGTGTTATTATTTTTACCCTTATTAGAGCACATGTAACTAATAACGTTCAAATTTTGCAGCCTACTGGAGGAAAATTATTTAGAAAAGCTTTTTTTCAATCAGAGTTCATGCAGAACACTTAACTAATAACAACATATTTAATAATGGATGCTATTTGCTTTAAAAAATAAAACAAAGATGGCACAAATTAACAGCAAGCTTTCTTACAAGAAATAAATCTTTACATATTGCAAACAGTTGGGTACACATTAATTAATATACTGTATATATATTTATAAAGTAAAGAAAAGTAGAAATAAAGTCAGAATAAATTTTTGTATATATTTTTCTATATTTCCTAAAATAAAATAAAAATAAATAATAGGTTAAATAACTCTGGGTTTAAAATAAAATTTTATTATGAAATTAACATTTTAAAAAGGTCTGAATAAATATAAATATTGTATTATTATTATTATTATTATTATTATTATTATTATTATTATTATTATTATTATTATTATTATTATTATTATTATTATTATTATTATTATTATTATTATTATTATTATTATTATTATTATTATTATTATTATTATTATTATTATTATTATTATTATTATTATTATTATTATTTTGAAATTTAAAAACACCTTACTTATTTTTGAATTTTTTTATTAATTAAACAAAATTTCTATCTATTAAAAATCCTCTAAATAAAAACATGTACATAGATTCCAAGGGATTAGAGTGATAAAAATAAAACTTTCTTTTCAATCAAGGTGTTGTTATTACCTCAGATGATTTTATAAAAGAGCTGATAAAAATATCAGCTGCAGTTTGGGTAGTAGTTTTTGTAAGAATGTGTCAGCTGAAAAGTTGGTTACAATATTTTGTTGCAGCTTGTTGAAGATTGCAGCAGTTGGTTTTAGCTGACCATAGAGTTTGCAAAATAGCTACCATAAAATGATGTAGCTGAAGGCAGAATGTGGACTGGTTTCCTTCACAGGATTTTGAATTTTCATGGATATGAATGATGAACTATGTTAGAAGAACTTGCAAATGAATTATTGTTAAATAAAGTGCTTCTAAACTTCTCACAATTGAACTGAAAATTAATCTTCACATGGATACAAATGAACTATATTATGACTTGCAAATGATTTATTGTTAAATAAATTGTTTCTAAATTTCTTATCACAATTGAACTGAAAATGAATCTTCACAAGGACATGAATGAACTATATTAGAAGGACTTCATACAAATGATGAACTATGTTAGTAAGACTTGCAAATGAATTGTTGTTATTAAAAATTAATTTTAGTTGTTCAGTTGTTTTTTGCATGCCTCTTGAGCTATGTTCTGCATAACCAGCCAATTGTAAGTAAGATTGTAGTAAGATAGAACTCTAGTGGTACCATTTGGAAAACTGAACACATACATTTTTAGATGCTTCCAGTCTCTATGTCACTACATCCTTTGAGGATCAGGAAATATTGTTGTAGGTTGGGTGATGTCTGCATTAGGAAATCCCAATCAATAGTTCTTTCCTGAAATATGCTCATCAGGAAATATATATTGCGGTTGGGTGTTGTCTTGTTACATTTGGTACCCATCTTTTGGCATAATCTAGATAGCCTGCCCTTAGACGTAAAAGCTAGAAGAAAATAAACAAATATGGACAGGCAGAAGCAAATTATGATTCTGCGAGTATAAGCAGTGCACATGGTGCAGTGATATGAAATTGACAAAAAATAGGGGGAAATTAAAATCTTAAAAGAGTACAAAAATGAATGGTATAAAGGGTGAAATAGGCATAACAAAGACTTGAAGCCAAATCGTAGTATGGATGGAGAGAGCAGCAAAATAAGAGTATCAAATAGCAAAAATATTAGAAAAGCAACAAAGTTCAAGTTTAAAAATTAGATGAAAACCAGAGCAAAAATTAAAAAAGGTGATGAACACAGAAGCTGAGAAAAATTGCCCTAGTGAAGAACAAAACCAAGAAGACAATAATCCAAAAGTAGTTGGTCAACATGTAGAAGAATCACAGAAAACAAAGGAGATGTTTATATTAGCTCAGTTAATGAAAATGATTAAAGGAGAAAGTAGAAAAAAAGAGACACAAAGAGACAAAGAGAAGAAGAAAATAGAAGAAGGGATGAACAAATAGAAGAAAAAATTGAAAAAAAGATGAAAAATGATATGAAGATAAGAGACAAAAAGAAGAAGAAAATAGAAAAAGAGAGGAACAAAGAGACAATGAGAAGAGATAAAGAGAAGAAACAATAGAATAGGGGATGATGAAAGAGAAGAAGACAAAAACAGATAGTAGAATTTAACCAAACAAATAGAAATTCAGATCAGAGAAGCATCCAAAAGCCAAAATAAAAAATATTGATTAAACAATGAAAGAAATGACAGAGAGAATAACAAAAAATAATCTAATTGTTTAGTTCCGATTTTTACATCATTAATTATTCATTGGATCTCACAAAAGGCTCATGCCTCCTGAGCTATGTTCAGCATTATCCAGATGATGGTAAGTAAGGTTGCAGTAAGATGGAACTGTAGTTGCATCAATTGGAAAACTAAACATATAAATTTCTAAATGCAGCCAGTCTCTACGGTGCTACATCCTTGATGAGCAGGAAATATTGTTGTAGGTCGGGAGATGTATGGATTGGGGAATTCCAAGTGATATTTTCTTCCTGGAAGATGTTTATCAAGATAGTAAACCAACCAAGATTGGGGTTGGGTGTTGTCTGGTTACAATTTATACCAATTAAATATTTAAAAAGAGAAATCTAATCACAGTTCAATACATTACATGTCACAGTTTAGTTCTGCAAAAAATAGACACAAAGAAAGTTTTAATTTTTAGGCTTTCAGTGCAAAATTATTGGTTATACATTATTTACAGAAACATTCAACTTTTGATGGTTATTGAAGCAAAATTATGAAGAGAAGTCTTTTTCCAAACATGTTGCACAGATGAAAAAAAAAACATTGGTTATTTGGTTAAACATTAAACAGATATGGCACAAATGAACAGCAGGCTTTTTATGACAGCACACATTACAGTTTGTACTTTCAAAATGAAATGTGATGTAATAAACATTTCACATAAAAATATAATTGCTTGAGCTGACAAATTTAATCAAAATGTAACTGAACTAGTCTTTTGAAATATATATTTAGTTTTATTATGACATTTTAAGAAATTTGTACTGCTACAAATAGAAGTTGTTGGAATTATTGTTATATTTGATGGTTTTAATATGGATTATTTTTTCACACATATCAATACAATCTTAAACATATGCAAAATTTCAGACAACATTTCAAAACCCATAAAATGTGATGTGTAATATATTGAACTGCGATTAGATTTCTCTTCTTAAATCTTTAATTGTTATATATGTACAGATTTATTTCTGTAAAAAGGACTGCTGTTAATCTGTGCCATCTTTGTTTTATTTTTTTAAACCAAATAACCATTGTTTTTCATCTGTGCAATGTGTTTGGAAAAATACTTCTCTTCATAATTTTGCTTCAATAACCCTCAAAAGTCAAATCTTTCTGTAAATAATTTTGCACTGAAAGCCTAAAAATTTGAATGTTTTTTTGTCTATTTATTAGCAGAACTAAACTGTGATTTGTAATATATTGAACTGTGATTAGATTTCTATTTTTAAATCTTTAATTGGTATATATGTACAGATTTAATTCTGTAAAAAATCCTGTTGTTATTTTGTGCCATCTTTGTTTTATTCTTTTAAATCAAATAATGACCATTATTAAATCTATTGTAATTACTTAAGTGTGCTAAATGAAATGTGCTTAAAAAAATTTCTCAAAATAATTTCCCTTCAGTAGGCTGCAAAATTTGAAACTTATTAGTTATATTGTGCTGCCATAAGGCTCAAAATAATAGCACAACCTGCTACAAATCAGCCTTGAAAAAAATTGGGTAAGAATTTTTCTTGAAGATTTCTATAAATCTATTTTTAAAATATTTAAATGCTTTTTCATAATTTCAAAGCAGAATATAATTAATTTGATAAATATAAGTTCATATGTACATTTATTTTTGCTTTTTAATATATATTAATCACTTCTTTAGAATTTTTTTGAAAAGTACTGATGTTTGATGCTTTTCCATAATTTGAAAGCAGAGAATAATTAATTTGATAATTTTTGGGAGACAGTTAGAACCTCTCTGGTGTAATGTTCTTATTGCTTTTTAGCATACATAAATCCCTGCTTTGAACTCTAATCGCACAGGAATATTTGCAAATCTTGAAAGTCTTTTTTTTTAAATAGTAATACAATTTAGTATTTTTTTTGAAAACTATTTCATCCTCCATTATCAGTTAATGAGACTTCATTACATTTTAGACATTTACATTATAATTTTTCTGTTTTTGTTGTAATTTGAATTCTGTAAAGTGTTTTTGTTCTGTTTTTTAATTTGTATTTTAGAAGGAATTGTGCAATTTAGTCATTTCAATTTATCCATTTCAGATACTTTTGGTTAGAAATTCTTTTTTGGTGGAGGGTCAGTTTTATATATGACTTATTTCAAAGCAGAATATATTTAATTTTATAAGTAAAATCTCTCGAGTAATGTTTGTTTTATTTAATATAATCAATGCTTTGGAATCGCAAATGCATATTTGCATATTTTGAAAGCTAAATATTGATAAAATTCTGCTTTGGTAACTCGCATGCCATTTTAATGAAGACACACCCACCATTGTTCATTTTTTAGACATAGTTTTACTGCTTTTATGGTAATTCAAATCCCATACACTTTTCTTGTTGTTTTTAATTTGTATTTGGAAAGAATTGTGTGATTTACTCATTGTAATTTGTTCATTTTAGCTATTTTGGATAGAAATTCTTTATTTGGGGTGGTGTTGAAGATTTCAGGGTTTTTTAATATCATTTTTTGTTCCATCGATGACTTAAGGGAATTTTTATTTTTATATTTTGTTCCATCAATGATATGAATTATTTTTTATATTAATTGTTCAATTGATAATTTCAGGGATTTTTTTATTTATTTTTTGTCACATCAATGATTTCATTGGTTTTATTTTTTATTTTTTGATCCATCGATGATTTCAGTGTTTTTTTTTATTTTTTGTTCAATCATTGATTTCAGCAATTTTTTATTTATTTTTATCACTTGCATGCTTCTTGCAGCTTGTTGATGGTAACTGCAGCATCAACCAGTGGCCACAAGTGGCTTAAGTTACAACTACCATATATATATATATATATATATATATATATATATATATATATATATATATATATATATATATATATATATATATATATTGTAACTAGTTGGGTTACATAGCACATAATAATATAGTGTACATATATATTCATACAGTAAAGGAAAAGTAGAAATAAATACAGACAAAAATTGTAAAAGATATTTTCTACATTCAGCGAAATAAAAATAATAAAAAAAGGGTTAATTTTATTATAAAATTAAATATCTAAAAAAAGGTCTGATAAATAAAAATTAATATTTTTATTCTGATTTTGAAAATTTAAAAATAAGCATGTTTTCTGATACTTATAAAAATGTCTATTTTTGAAATTTATTAATTAATTTGTAAATTTCTATTAACTTAGTTAAAACATGGATGCAGATTCCAAAGCATTAAAGTTAATTGAAATCAACATTTTCCAATCACACTTTGTTAAAAAATTCAAGCTTGTTTTTAAACGGATTAGATAGATTGAAAACCCATTATCATCTGACCCAAGCAAAATTATAAAAAGACTGTTAAAAATATCAGTTCATTTTGTTTTCTGTCTTGTAAGAGTTGGCCAGAGGGGCCTGGTTTTAATATTTTAAGCAGTAAACAACTAGGCCAACTTCAAAGTTTTGATTTTATTTTTGTGAGAAATGGTTAAAAAAAGAGCTAACTGCAGAGCTAGCTACAAAGTTATCTAAAATATTTTTAGAGTTGGTAACTGTAGTAGAGAATGACAACAGTAGAGCTAGCTGCAGAGATGACTAGTAGAATTATACAGAGAACTGCCATGAGGATATAAGTATGCAAGGAAGTAGCTGCTCTTCATTTCAATAGTGAAGTCTGAATTCACATAGAGGAAATAACCCACTTGTTTGTGTTGAAATTCATAGCCTTAAAAGTGTTCTAGAAAACAGCTTGCTGACCTCAAGCTTAACAAATCCAAGTCCAAGTGCAACCAACTGCCAAAGGGTAAAAACCATCTGCTGAAAAAAGAAAGCCAACTATACCTGAATTATATACTTTACCTGATGATGACAATTTTCTGGATTGACAGAATAACCAGCTTTCCTAAGAAAAATATCAGGTGAATATAGAAGTAGTTAGATGTATGCTGCTGTGTCTATATGCAAAGAGAAGCACAGATAAATGTGTATACAAAAGTGAGTTGTTTTTAAATAATTCATTTGAAAAGACATTTTAAATCCATATTTTAAAATTTAAATACATTTATAATTAGTTAATTAAAAGATAACTTCATAAAAAGTTTTCTAATCTCTCAAAAATTGATTCTACTTTTTTAAAAGAATAAAAAAAACAGTATTAGAATTTGATAACTGATTTTTAATTATATCTATATTTTGTTTATACACAAATGTATGTATAAAATTAATAAGTATTTTCTAAAGAAATTAATGATAAAAATATAATATTATTTTAACAAATTAAAATAGGACATATATGTGAAATTTGATTATTTTTGTTATTATTGAATATCAATTGAAATATATTAATTGCATATTAGAAATTGTGCATCTGTTCACACATATATGTAAATCAATCCAACTATTTGAATATTAAATAGTAATTATGTAAATCAGAATCTTATCATTTGAAATGTTGTTATTGTAATCAAAATCAGAAAGCTTATATGTGTGTAATCTTATTTTTATTGATCAAAATTTCAATTTTTCTATTGTTGTTAATAAACTTGTATTCAATTGTTAAAAACTGTATTAAATCATCATTTCTTGATCACATAATTGTAATAGAGCTTATGTTCTCTGAGCTAGATTCCTGAGCATGGGATAGCTATCTGAATGAGTATGTATATTTAGTACTTTAGGTCATCCAGACATTTCAATCATCATCCTGGTTGGTACATAAGATTATATTAATTAAAGCCCATTCACTGTCTTTAAGTTTAGGTTAATCTCATTAAAAATTTAAGTTAATAGTGTATCACTCAAATTAGTTTGTTCATTCCATAAGACCTAGAATCCAAGCAAACTATAGCAATCTAGCATGTGTGAGATATACAGGTCTGGAACAATACTAAACACAAACCTATTTGCTTGTGTTCCAGGAACTCTGAATATATGGGAAACACTTTGGAGAATACTAGCAAGCTTTCATTTACTCCAGACCCAGCAATGATAACAGAGTAAGCAAATAGACTTGGGAATCAATAATTTTCAAATAACTAGCTAATGATCATTACAAAATATACTTAAAGGGAAATGCAGACTATTGCTTAGTACATTAATAATCAGATGCATAATGTTGTTCAAGCCAAAATTAAACAAAGAGAATTGAATTAATAATATTAATAACAACTTTCATTCAATTTGAAATAACTTAACCTAATTAGAAAGTCATACTAGAGATTCAGGCAATGAATGACAAATGCAAGAATAAAGAATATGATATAATATAGATTTTATTAAATAATTAAATATCATAATAAATAAAATAGCTGAATAGATTGCCTGTAGAATGAGAGTTACAAATTTGTTCATGGTTTAATTTGCAATCACACACTTTGTGGATTAAGTCAATAAATCATTGAATTTACATAAAAACATAAAATTTTTGTGTTATTACATAAATCTAGTATTGCAATTACTACAAATATAAAACAAGAGTAGTTTGCGCAGTTGCTCATATATGGAAGTGCGATTAATATGCTAGGAATCAAATAACTTAATAAGATAATCAATAATACTTTGTAGCTGAACAATCATTTAATATAATATACATTCACACTAATGAATTTTATTAGGTATTACAGATGTGAATAAGAGTTTAGAATGTGTGATTTGAAAGTGTGCTCTATTTGGGAGATCACTTAGATGTGTTAGAATGAATTAGCTCAGCATAAAAGAAGCTGTAAATCATAACCTGACTTAAAAAATATTGAAAGGATGGTGAATAAAATGTATTTATGACTGACAGAAATTATTACAGGTGGATAGACAACTCAATAGAAATAATAAAGGAGGTATCACATTATTGCTCACAATCACATATAGAGAGGCAGACATTTAAGATGCTCTTGAGTGGCTTGGTTATGTTTGTATAAAAAGAGTATGCCTGCATGATGGCCAAGCTCATGTCTCTGAAGAACAATGACATTAGTTGTGTGTTGGAATGGTTCATATGTATGTTTCCCATACACTTATTCATTGGAGGGTGCATGAAGAAGGTATTAATTAGCAAATACGTCTACTTTGAAAGGGATAACAAAGAATGGGATTGGTCATTCCAAAGATCCCAAAATGCATGGCAAAGCAAGAAAATCATAAATAATGACTGCAATGATACACTAATCATGCCCAAAACAGATAAATAGTTTGTGTCACTAATGACATAGTAAATTAATAAACACATGATTATTATATGACTCTCTCCTGCATAATGGAATGCTTAAACACAAACCATCTCAGACAGTTAACTAATGATTAATAAAAAGAACATAAGGGTCAGAGTTAAAACGAAATTGGAATAAATTCCTCTTTTCAACACCTCATAACTATCTTCTGAGATTTTTATAAGCAATCATTGCACAGACAACTGACATTACTTATAAAATAAAATCATATATTACATATTAAATCCATATCTAGTGAGAATTAAGTAGTTAAAATGATAAAACAATGCTAATTATTAGATGAGAGTTAAATTTTGCAGTTAGGGGTAACAATTGCATGTAAATATCAAGAACTTCTGGTCATTTAAGAAATAAAATTATTGAAAAATAATTGGTATAAAATTGAGCAAGTTGATAACAATGAACATTAATGGAAATTTACATCTCCTTAGTTTAATAGAAGAAAACTATTGGCAGTGGATTTAAATTTACTTGCTAGATTGTATAACTTCTTGGCATATGAAAGTTAATTAGAATAGTAAAATAGGAAAAATCAAATTAAATCTAAATTACCACACGAAAGCAGAAATATTTATATAGTTTTATAATAAATTGCACAGACATTATCAACATTTATATAATACCTTTAAAAATTAAATAAGGAAAAGAAAGGTATACAATATAGTTTAAAATTATTATAATTTATTAATTAAGAGTTCATGAGCTGACAGAAGTATAGATGTTACTTGGGCTTGAGGCTGTGATGATGTATGTAATTGGTGGATAATGATCATGAGCTGGCTTGGGTTTGAAACAGGTATTGGTAGAGATTCAAGATTCACTTTCAGGAACAGATATTACTGAAAAGTCTGCATATTTAGTGTAGATGTTCCTGATTATCGCATAGTGAGCAGGATAAACTTGCCAGAGGTCTGGCAAGTGGACCTTACCATAATTTTTTACACAACTTAAACTTGCATGAAGGATATGATATCAGAACAGTGCAAAAAATATATCCAAAAAAATATATAATTAATGTATTTATATGTAAGCAAATATTTAAAGAACGCGGGTCACTGCCTCAAACTCAAACACTTTTTTTAGATGACCTCTATTTCCATATATGGGAATGAAAAAGAACAGAACAATGGCTAGAAAAAAATTAAAGAACCTCTAGCACCTATGATCTTCTTGTATATTTGAGAATGACACAATGGCCTGCAAAAATTTAAGAACAACTGATTGCATTGTTTCACTCTTAAATATCACTTTACCTTAGATAAACTATTAATAATAAATTTCAAAGATACTGTTGTTGGTCTCTTAAATAATTATTTTACTTTTAAAAAAATTACTAGCAATAAATTTCCAAAATATTATTGTGTGTCTTTTAAATGACAGTTTTATTTTATAAAAATTATTACTGGCAAAATATAAAATTTACAAAATATAAATAATATACATTGGTTAAAAAGTTATTGAAATAAAATTATAAAATTTTATAACTTTCAAATGTTAATTTTCATATGCACATACACTTGTACAAATTGAATAGGCAAATGAACTAAATGTTCGCATATCTATACATCTGTCTTTAAATTTTACTACCTATTAAATTTATGTATTATTCAGGTTCAACCTGGTTTTAGTGCTTATATACTTGGAACTAGGTGAAGTGCAAATCTGCAGAACCAATTTCCAGCTTCATATCCATCAACATGAGGAATAATTTAAAAAAAAAAAACATTTTACTTACCAAGTTTCCAGTTGTGTAGAGAATAACCAAGGGTTTCTGACAGAAAATTTGCACATAATGTACAGCATCTCAACATTAACTATTAAATTATGTAAGCCCTTAACCTCCACTATGTTAACTCTATCTCTCCTGATCCTATATATTTAATTACAAAATGATACGGTTTACCAAGAATACATTTCAAACAACTTTTATTATAATACATTTAATCATGTCCAATTCAGTTTTCTAAGGTCATTTCAAAGAGGCTGCATCTGAGAATAGTCTAAATTTCCTCAGGATCTGGGGGGAAATTGTAATATAGACTCAGATGCCTTGCATCAAAATTTCTCTCTATCAGTCCATGGTCAATTAAGATAACTTCATCACCTTTCTGATTTAATCCATTCTACATTCTTTCTCTCCTCCCTTACTCTATTGTCTGTCCTTTCCTTTATCTCACTTCTTGATTGTGATATATTCCACTTCTGCAATTATTTCTGGAACAGTTTTTCTCCATTTTCAATCATTTGTAAATCAAGTTTCATTTCTTCCATTCTACATTTTACATTTCCCATCTTTTGTGCTTTTTCAAAAGGCTCAATGATTTTGTTGATGATGCATATCATGTCTTCCTCAAGTAATGAAATTATTTTACTAATTCCTTTCTTAATCACAACCTCCTCTTTTTTACAACTAATTTTGGATTTATCATCCTTTACAATGGGTTCTGTAACATGTTCTTCAATTTTTTCCTTTTCTGAAATATGATACTCAAGTGTTAGTTTATTTGAAGTATCATTGAGTGGGAGTTCCAAGGTTTTGGTGACTGGATCTACCTCAGCTACATTCTCTGGTTTTTCCACTTTTCTAAAACACTTCTCTGCAATTACATTTTTTCAGCATACTCATTGTCTGGTAGACAAGAATCTGCAGATTTAGGAGGCTCATTTTTTGGACAGTATTCTAGATCTAATAACTTTACTCATTTGTTATGATAATGACAATCCATCTCCAAATCTTTTATAACATCAATAATTTCAAATCTTTTTTACAACAGAAGTTTTCATCTCTTGGCTTAATGTCCTGCCCTTCCTTTTCATCCCCAGAAATTATTATTGGTGTTTTTCATTTTCAATCATTTTATAGCTGGTCCTCACTTCTTTTCCACATCATTTCAATTCTTTAAGTCACCTTTCTCTACTACTCTGCATTCATTTCGTATTGTGCTTGCAGTCTAGCTTCCATTTTTTCCACATTTTGTTGAATTTGGGCCATCATAATTTGTAGCATTGCAATCAGGTTTTCATTTTGTGGTGGAGATACTTGGTCCTCATCTTCTCTGCTTTCATCCATAGTGAGTTTTGACTATGTTTACTTCTTCTCTCTGAATCGATATGGATCAATGACACTTGTATTTTTACTTCTCTTTGAGTATAATTATATAATAGTAACAACTAGGATGTCTAACAATGACAAACATTTACTTTCCTCTTATGTCTACTCACTTTTTAGCTCACTCTCCCGCTGTTCCTTATCTGACCCTATATAAAATTATAATCTTTACCAATCCAAGCCTGATACTAAAGAATTATATCCCATGCCTGATACTAAAGAAATATATGACACACATACACCCAAATATATTTTATTTATAATGCAAAATGGTCAATAATTGTTTTATTCCTGATTGTTCATATTGATCACTCCCTTGTCCATGAAATAAACTAAAAATAAGATTCAGTATTTTAAACATTCAATACGTATAAAAAAATTCTGCCTTTCTTCTCTTTTCTCTATTTTGTCACTATCCATTAAATCTTAAACCAACCAAAGATCATTGCAAAGAATAAAAAATCCATTGCCACTTATGGCTTTATAATTCTGATTAAGTTCACACAAAACTTTGAATTCATGGTTGTAAAACAAGATGATAAAACTAAACAAAATAATAAATAATATATGTCAATTATTTATCAATTTAAATAATTTCAAACAAAAAAATTAAAAATTATAGTCGTAAAACCTGGTGTTACAACAAAACAAAATAATAATTAATAGTGGGCAAATATTTTTCAATTTAAATAATTTCAAACAAAATTTTAAATTTATAGTTGTAAAACATGGTGTTATCACTTTACCAAACTAAGTTTTACACTTATGGTCGTGGCAGATAAATGTTAATTTTAAAGCACATTTTCCATTTTTAGTGGTTATAAAGCAAGACAGAAAAATTTGCCATTTTTTTTCTTATCTGTGTTTGTAAAACCATGTTTTCATTTTTAATTAATTAGTCTATCAAAAAATATTTATGGATAAAAAAGGGCATTTCACTAATATTATATAACAACAACAACAACAAAAAACTCTTAACTTATGATTTAAAGTAAAGTGCTTAACCTTGCCATAATTATAAATTTAACTTATGGTCATAAAACCAGGTATTCATTTTTAGCTCAATATTACAACCAGGAAAACAATATTTGTTTTTATATAATCACTATAACAAAAAATTTACATCAATTTTATATACAGGAAATTACATGCATATATTAAATTACCTATCAAATTATATATATATATATATATATATATATATATATATATATATATATATATATATATATATATATATATATATATATATATATATATATATATATATATATATATGAAATATTTTATGTATCACATATATTCAGTTGAGGACCAGACAAAATCATGTGTTCATTCAACAAGACCTAGCATCCAAGCAAAATGTAGCATGTGTGAGATAGATAGGCCTGGAACAAGACTAAATGCTAACCTATTTGCTTGTGCTCCAGGGTCTGTGACTATATGGACAATGCTTTGAGGATACTAGCAAGCTTTAGTTTACTCCAGACTCGGCAATGAAAATAGGATGAGCAAATAGACTTGGTAATCAGTAATTTTCAAATAATTAGCTAATGATTATTACAAAATATAATACTTAAAGGGTAGTGACTATTGTTTAATAAATTAATAATCAAATTCATAATGTTATTCAAGGAAACGTTAAACAAAGAGAGTTGAATTAATAATATTAATGAAATATTGCATTCAACTTGAAATAACTTAACTTAATCAGATAGACATACTAGAGATTCAGGCAATGAATGACAAATGTGAGAATATAGAATATGATATTATATAAAATTTATTAAATAATTAAATGTGGTAATAAACAAATTAGCTGTATAGAATGTTTTTACAATGGGAGTTACAAATTTGATCATGGTTTAATTTGCAATCACATACTTCATGGATTAAGTCAATAAATCATTGAATTTATATAAAAACATAAAATATTTGTGTTATTACATAAATCTAGTAGTGAAATTAGTGCATATATAAAACAAAAGTAGTTTGTGTGATTGCTCACATATGGTAGTGTGGTTAATATGCCAAGAATCAAATAACTTAATTAGATAATCAATAATACCTTATAGCTGAACACTCATTAAATATATTACATATTCACACTAATGAGTTTTATTATAAATACAAATAAGAGTTTAGAATGTGTAATTTGAAAGTGTTCAATATTTAGGAGATCACTCAAATGTGTGGGAGTGAAATAGCTCAGCTTAAAAGAAGCTGTAATTAATAACCCGACTTAGAAAACTAAATTGAATGGATGGTGAATAACATGCAATTTGGACTTACAAAGGTTATTACAGGTGGACAGACAACTCAGTAATAATTGTAAAGGTGGTATCACATTATTTCTCACAATCAAATATAGAAAGGCAGTCACTTGAGATGCTCTTGAGTGGCTCGGTCATGTTTATGTGAAAGGAGTATGCCTGCACAATAGAAAAGCTCATATCTTTGAAAAACAATTACACTAGTTGCATGTTGGGATGGTTTATCCATATGTTTCTTATACTTTGAGGTGCCTTTAAAAGATCCCGAGTAGGAAATGTGTCTACTTTGAGAGATATAGCAAAAAGTGAGATTGGTCATTCCGAAGATCCCAAAATCCATGACAAAGCCAGAAACTCATAAATAATGACTGCAATGATACACTTTATAATACCTAAATGAAATAAATAGTTTCTGTCACTAATGACCACAATAATTTAATAAACACCTGATTATATATGACTCTCTCCTGTGTAATGGAATGCGTTAACACAAACAATCCTGGACAGTTTTCTAATGATTAATAAAATGCAAATAAAGAGGGACAGTTAAAATTAAAATGGAATAAATTACTTCCACTTACACCACGGAAATATTTATTCATGTTTTTACAAGCAGTAATTGAACAGATAATTGATATTACTTACAAAATAAAATCATAAATTATATAGTAAATTCACCTCTGGTGAGATTTAATTAGTTAATATGATAAAACAACTTTAATGATTAGATGAATATTAAATTTTGCAGTTAGGGGTAACAATTAATTGTAAATATCAAGATCTTCTGGTCATTTAAAAAATAAAATCATTGAAAAATAATTGGTATAAAACGGAGCGAGTTTATAACAATTAACTTTAAAGGAGATTTACAACTTGTAAGTTTAATAAGTGAAAATTATTGATGGTGGGTTTAAATTCACTCGCTAGATTATATACCTTCTTGGTATATCAAAATGAATTAGAATAATAAAATAATAAAAAAATCAAATTAATTCTAAATTGCCGCATCAAAACAGAAAGATTTATATAGCTTTATAATAAATTGGACAGACATTATTAACATTTATATAATAGCTTTAAAAATTAAGTAAGGGAAGAAAGGCATACAATTTAGTTTAGGATTAGAATATTTTATTAATTAAAAGTTCATTAGCTGATGGCAATATAGATGTTACTTCGGGATTGAGGAAGTGAAGTAATCGGAGGAACAGGATCATGATCTGGCTTGGGTTTGAAACAGGTATTGGTAGAGATTCAATATTCATTTTCAGGCACACACATTACTGAAAAGTCTGCATATTTAGTCTAGATATTCCTGACCTTGGCATAGTGAGCTAGATAAGCTTCTCATAACTATGGAAAGTGGATGATTTTCTTTATCTCACCATGATTTTCTACACAATGCAAACTTGGGTGAAAGATATGATTTCAGAACAGAACAAAAAGAAAAACAAAAAGCCAAGAATAATAAAAAAATAGCTATTTATATGTGCACGAGTATTTAAAAAATGCTAGACACTGACTCAAACTCAGACACTTGGTTGAGATTTGAAGTTGACCTCCATTTCCATATACAGAAAGGAAAAAAAAGAACAGAACAATGGCTAGATAAAATAATTAAAGTATCTCTGGCACCGATGACCTGCATGTATCTTTTAGAATGATACAAGGGCCTGCAAAATTTTAAGACCGATTGATTGCATTGTTTCACTCTTAAATATCAGTTTGTTTTAAACAAACTATTAATAATAAATTTCCATGATATTGTTGTTGTCTTTTAAATGACAATTTTACTTTTACACAAAGTACTAACAATAAATTTCCAAAATACTATGTTTGTCTCTTAAATGTCAATTTTATTTTTATACAAATTATTACTGGCAAAATGTAAAATTTACAAAATATATGTAAATATAGTTTTACTTCTCAAAGCTATGTAAACAAAAAAAAAACACTTATTTATAATTGTTTAATAAAGAAGAAGATATAAATTAATATTAAACTTTATCGGCTTAACGTTTTTGAGGATCCATGCCTCATATTCATAGTCTTCATAAAATGTATAATAAAATATACGCAAATATTCAAATAAGCTAGTATTACATAGCCCATTTCTTTGAGATTTCGAAGCAAGTGTCTTTCCTATTAATAGCATGGATGTGTCCATTAATGTAAAATGCCTCCTTTATTTTTTTTGTGATCATTTGATTCTGAGCACAATATTATGGGATTGGCAGGTGTGAAGTTGTGTCCAGATTGTTTATCATGCTCCAAAAATACAGAGGATGTGCTACTGTTCTTCTGAGCTCTGTTATACATGTAAAGATGTTGAACCAGTCTAGTGTTGACTGTAGCTTTTGTTTCACCATAATATATAGCGTGGCATCTGGCCTGAGGGCAGGAAATGGAGTACACCTTGTGTGGGGTGAATGACTGATCAATGTGGTTTTAGAGTTGTTAATCAATCTATTAGAATTAGATGAAGTTCTAAATGCTATGTTAAATTTATTGGTTAATGCTTTTGTTAGTTTGTTAGATATTTTGGAAATGTAGGGGATTGTTATTCTTGGTAGATTGGTGTGAGGTACATTGGTTAAAAATTTATTGAAATAAAATTATGAAATTTTATATCTTTCAAAAGTTAATTTTCGTACACACATGTGCAAATTGAATAAGCAGATGAACAAAATGTTTGTGTATCCTTACATTTCCCTCCCCCCCTCTCTCTCTCTCTCCCTCTCTCTCTATATATATATATATATATATATATATATATATATATATATATATATATATATATATATATATATATATATATATATATATATATATATATATATATATATATATATATATATATATAATATTGCCTATTAAATTTATATATAATTCAGGTTCACTCCAGTTCTAGTGCTTATATATTTGGCACTAGGTGAAGCATAAATCTGCAGAACAAATTTCCAGCTTCAATAGTTGGCCAGTACATTAATGGAACTTAAGTGACAAGAGTATTGATGATGATCAGCATGGTTTAGTATCCCATAAATATTGTTTAGAATTTTCTGGTTATGTATTCTGATGTATTCACACTGTGTTTGTGCCTCCAAATTAATGGTTAAACAATTAGTCCTAGCTGGAAAATGCTCAATCATTATCCTGGTCTACAGAAGGCCCATTTCTGAACCAGTCACAAGGTTGACTGTTGATTTATATTTTATTGTTCAAATCCAGCCACAAGATAGACTGTTTATTTTAAGATATTGTGGATCATTCACTTTGATGAATGGTTTATTTTGAGTATTAATATTACTTACTTTTTTATAAGGCTGATTGATATATGATTGATGTATGGTTATTTTAGTTAATAGAAAGAGTGACTGACTGATCTCTCAGTTCTCTTGATCTCATGTTCCACTTAAATATATCTTACTTATATAAACTTCTTAAAAATTTTATATTAAACCATTTAATAATTCTAGTAATATTGCCAGTAGACTAATAAACTTTTAGATCTCTCCTCACAATTATTTGCATTTAGCATATTAATAACTTTAATAATAGTTATTAGTCACATTATACAATTCTATAGTTCTCTTCCTGAATAGTCCATATTCATTATATTAAGCCACTCACTCATTATATTAAACCACTCAAGAATTACTACATAAGCAGAATAACAGTTAGTATACACATTTTCACTAGCAATTAGTAAGCACTAGCTCTTTCTTCTTAAAAATTATTAACAATCAGCTAAAGTCACTCATAAATTTAAAATACAAAATATAAATGGCTTTTCTGAATAAAAGTCTATTTTAATTACTGCTACTTGTTAAAGTTAATAAAAAAATATCTACCATTCAACATATGAATATGATTAAATATAAATTTATAACATTGACTTCATATTGTTCTGTAGGCAAAATCGTTTGATATTTGGCAAAGTTTTTTAACCAAAGGCATTTTTCTCTTCTGAAATATTTTTTTCCCTTCTATTACCATAGATTACTAGTTGTCTTATGTAACACACGAATGAGGAAGATTTTATTTTTCCATTCCATATAGCAATAAGGATCTAAATATTTTAAAATATTTTCCATGGTTTTATAAGTTATTGTTACTACCTTTTAAGACAAATAATAAAATTTAAAATAAATTTAGATTTAGATTTAAAAAAATACAAAGAGTTCAATTTTATTCCCCTGAAAATTTTTTGATTTATTCTCCCTTCATATCTGCTTATCTGTATTTATAGTAAAAAAATACCAATACATAATTGGTCTATTAATTCTAGTCACATGCTAACATTTATATATTAATTATTTTTGTCAAGATTTTTTCATATAATTTTACAATAAATATTCTTAATACATTGTACAGGCTTAAACCTGTGTTTATATATGTGATTTATGTGGGATTCGAAGACTTATTAAACAATATAGTTTGAAATTTTACTATAACACAATATTTAAATACATATTTTAATAAAAAACGCACTTTTTTATTTCAATTTAAATTTTAATATATAAAAATCTATTAGTTATGTCACCATAATAATTATTTTAGGCACTGTTACAAAATTGATACCGTGAAATAAAAATGCAACATTTAGTTAAACACATGAGAAATTTACTTTAATTAAGAACAATGAAGTAAATTTTAATTAATTTGTACATGAATGTGTGCATGCACATCTGTCAATACACACTTCATTTTTCATTTATTATTTCATTATAAAATTAAATAAGTAAAGATAATAAATAAAATAGCAATTATAAATCAGCCCAAAATATTAACTTTAATTATTATGACTACTATTTTAACACTACGTTATATAATTTTACTTATTATTCACTTTTATTTGAAAATAAATAATATTTTATATTTCAATTTTATAACTTAAATTAAATTATATTGTTTTAAAGTAAACTAACTTAATAATGAAGAAACAGTGTATTTTAACCTATTTCATATATTAAAGAATAAGTTAGAACTAGGTATTGAATAAAATTTAAAGTTTCTATGAAAATTGACTATTATTCACATCCATAAAGTAAAGTAGCAAAATAAAAAGCTACCATATATATATATATATATATATACAATATATATATATATATATATATATATATATATATATTGTGCCGGTCAAAATATGTTTATCCATCTAACATGAGCTGGAACTCATGAAATGTACTTCAAACCCAGTCAAGTTCAAGATTTTGGTCAGGGACCAGCCTGGATTCGAACCCTCTCTCTAAGCCCCAGTTAAAACACCTAATGAATAACATAGTAGTGATGGCACAAGAGAATTAATCATTATTCGGCCGCCTAGCAAAGCTGAGCAAAACAATGAGACATCTATTAACTACGATTATATTAAAATAATATTAAATTAAAATAAGTTGATGATGATGATGATATTAAAATAATATATAAGCATGGTTGTAATATGTGGAAGTGGAGGAAAAAGGAATTCGAACTACTCAAATAAGTTAGACAATAATATATTTTAATATACTGACAAATTAGTTATATACATTTATAAATTAAGTACATTAGTATGTGCATGAATGAGCAAACGGTAGATAATTACATAGTGTCATTCATGTTATTATTTCTCATATGCTCTTTATTAGCTAAATAATATCTTACAAATAAACACACATCTTTGGTGGGTCCAATATTAAAATGCAATTCAGTATTAGAAAGAAGTTACATAAAATTGCTATTAACGCTTTGGGTTATGGTTCTGAAACGTGGTGACTAACATGATTTAGGGGAGCGTTCTGAAATTCATTATACATATGATATAAATTATTTTCATGCCATTGAGGCCGTGAAAATAAACAAAAGACAGTTAAAAGATTATATTTGAACTATGATAAAAATATTTATTGAAAAATCATTTAAATAATAGTAAGATGAACACTTTATTTTTCCAAGGCATATAGATACTCTTAAATAGATATATAAATTATGATGGTGGGACTGTATAAGATTGAAATAAACTTAATTAATAAAATAGAAGTAATTGGCATTTATATATATATATATATTGTAACCATCCGCTTGCCCCTTCAACTACCCATCGTGCCGAAGCCGCTGCGGCACTAAAAATTGTAACCGTAAATTGTGTGGTCCCAACTACAGAAACGCAAATGCACTAAGAATCGTAACTTCTATCACTGATCAATTCCCGTTGCACATTGTCAGCTATTAAGAGCTGTATCCAAAAGCATATCATGCTATCTATTTTATGCACGAAAGACCACAATCAACATCTGGGGCAACTAACCACAGACCAAACTAATGATCTAACATAAACTTTTTATGATTTAATTTGATCGCAGCCAGGGTGTACCACGAAGAACTACCATAGTAGTATGATAAAATACATTAAACAAATTATAAGTGCAATGTTATTATTTTTTAAACCTTAATTTTTCGATTTTTATTGTATGAGACCCGATGGCCGACCATGTACAAGATGGCATAATTTGTGGAATTACACAAAATTATGAAATTTTAAACCATCTATATGATTTCTAATACAGATGATAGTCCAGGTAAAGCTTTGCAATAAATAAACATAAATACTTGGGTTCTTTTATAGTTTACTATATCATTGAGACTCTTATTATACTGACAAATGACAATTTAAAAACGTTAAGTAAATATATTCAATCATGTTATTATTTGGTAAATCTGTTTACAAGTTTAATAATTAATTTGTATGGTATCCTAGAATCAACTATGCAAAGCCAAAATGAAGGAAAGGGTAAATGGGATTTTATTGTACCTTACACATCATAAATTACCAAAGACGAAAGCGTCTAAATGATTTCTCAAAAATATCAATAAACTCTTATATCATGTTGACGATAGTATGTACTTCAATGTATGCTCTATCCAAGGTTTATGATTTCTGAATTTACGAATGACACATAGCAACGGCACAGTAAGTTTAATTATAGATCAACTTTTATTTACAAAATTAAGAATAATAAGTAATTAATTCCAATGTTATAATTAAAGACATAAATAACAAATAAAATAAATAAATTATAATTCCATTGACTTTCTTCCATAACATCTCATAGGTACAGTTTTTAAAAACCTAATCATACCTTATATTTCAATTTAATATAATGAATATTGAGAAAATTATACTAAATTCAGCATCAACTCATGAAATATTTAACGTCATTTCCAGATTCAGTAAATCCATACGGTAAACTTATAGTAATATAATAAATAATATTATGTCTGTAGGATTTAGCTACAATGCAATCATTAAATAAAGTGATAATTTAAACTTACACTCCGGTAAATAATAATCAACCAACTGTTAATTATTATGAAGTAACTTGAATAGAATGTCCTGCTACAAGTTGATGATCTAACTTATAAATTATGCTTACAAATGAAAGAAGATGATTTAGCAGATTAACTAAAATACTTTGCCCAACTTATATCTATGAAGTAAAACATATTCCTGTGGATGTATTCATCTACTCGGAGGAATTAAATAACACTAAACGTTTTGTGGATTTATACACTATCATAAAGCAATAAGTACAAGTACACCATTCCGCAGATTAACCACCAGCGCAGGAATGAGTGTAAAATACAAAATTGGCAATAAAGTAATCTGCGGATTAACCACCAGCACAGATTAATGCCCTTTACATTCTAAAACAACATTATTATTTACTTCACATTAAAGTGCAAAATCATCCCCTTCAGTTATTCTGATCATTCAGAAAACACTAACACTCTAGCAAATGTGGGTTCTTGCATAATAAATGTTACGCTAATCAGGACAACTAATGTACTAACTTCACTTTCTTAAAATAAAACATGTGTAATATAATATAAGTAATATTAGTATAGGAATATATATCTGGAAAGACTAACAAAATAACTCATAAAGATTGATACATCTCATGAATTCATTCAGTACTTTTTAAGCTTTTTCGCAAGCGCTATTCTCTTGAATAAATATTTTATTCAACCCCTATTAATTTAAACTTAATAAAATATAACTTTTGAACTTCACATGCAAGTTCATATAACTATAAAATTAAAGCAATGGATTATTCATCAAATACATAAAATCTAATGGGTGTGTGTGTGATATAAATTAAATGTATAGCATTTTATAGTTCAATACATGAATTAGAGCAGATGTGTGTGTGTCACAAATTGGATTATATAGCATTTTATAACTCCAAATATGATCCGTGGAATCCATGTACAATGTGTCACACAACAAATACACAAAGAAATAGCTATAATTATAGTTAAATTCCATACATGCAATTTTATCCATTTGTATTAGTTATTATAATCACTATTAAATTGACGATTTTACGTGGCTCCATAAACATGAAACAATTTCAAAACATGACATGCAGAATTTAAATGAAAATGTTTTTCATAAGTTATTAATCTCCACATTTCTCTATCAAAATGTTCCAAGTTTATTACATCCATGCTAATATTTATTTATCCACGCTTAAATCTAGGAATATTAATTATAGCAATTTATTTAATCATTTCAAACTGACATTAAAATTAGAAAATAGCTTTGATTAACTATTTTGAAGACAGTTTATTATCCAAATGTTAAACAAATTAACTAGCAAATATATGATTGGCATTGTAAAGTTAAATATCAATCAATACTATATTTTTATTAGAATTAGAAACAGAAATATTAAACTATATTGATAACTTTAACATTTTACTTTAATTTAAACTTCTTCTTTTTTAAAAAGCAAATTTTCATATTCATAAAACTTCTGTAATTAAAATACTTATTTAATTTTTCCAAATTGTAGAATAATAAACATTTTAAAACATACCAAACTCTTGCAATTAATTCTTTTAAACTGGGAAGCTCCGACATTTTAAAATGTAATATTGGAAAATTTTTACCGGTGATTTGATCCACTTGGCCAGCCAACTTGAACAGACTTTTTAAATTTAGCAATTCATCTTAATTAAATACCACTAGGTTATTTTTACGTTTATAGCAAATTTTGTGGTAATCCGTTTACTTATTAACTATTTTAAAATAAGCTTATCAAATTTATACCATTTGCCTTTACCGTTTTCTTTTCTTTCTCCCTCCAAAAGCAAATTATCAGGTGATCTCCCCTTAAATTCGCGCTCTTTTCTTTTATTACATTGAGACGCATACGTAAT